>JAOEGS010022023.1:2431-24422 GCA_025447755.1 Corythornis vintsioides | reverse complement strand
ATATATAATTTATTTATTTTTTATTTGTCACCCTGGAAAATATTGTAACATAATTCCACACATCAACAGACTGCAAACCTGGATCTGACCTTTTTTGAACCAAGGCTTAGCAGTGTTTTGTTTGTTTCCTGAGGTGCCTTTTGAGGGATTTATTACGTATGGATGCAACATCTGAAAAAGCTGCCAAGGCTGGAAAGAACTCCGTGTGTCCCAGCTGGATAATGTCAATTGCTCCACACATCAGTGTTCTGCTTAGTGTGTCGTACAAAGGATTTCCCAAGTAACACGTTTGTGAAGGTGTCTGCTAAGGATAAACCAGAACTGGAGGACTGGAGAGCAGTTGAATAAGGAACTGTGCCTAAGCTGTGTCCTGACTCCATTTATGATGCAGCTTCCACCTCTTCCTCCTCATCCTGGGGCTCCCAGTTTTCCAGGAATAAGAAACCCAAGCACATAGGTCTGAATGAGGTTTTGCTGCGTTGCAGTCAGTCAGTTAACCAAGACTACAGGACATCCCACCCCACAGGCTGGATGTGGAATCTTTATGGCTTTTGCTAGGAGTTGTGCCTCCAAGTCATTTTTTGTTGCAGATACCAGAAACCTCAGGTGCCTCTGACTGGCACTCAGCAGGGTTTAGGCAGAGTCAAATGATGGGAGCTGCTGTGCCTTCAGGGAGATGTCTGCAACTCCTGGGGGTTTTCTGCTCCCTCTTATGACTTCAGTAGAGGTGCCTTTTGTGCACAGAGGCAATGTACAGTTTTGTGCAGATGGTCGTTGAGAGTCCTTCACGGCTGATTCATCTCTAGCCCAGTAGGGAAAAAAAAATCTGATGTGTCTTTCTGGAAAGGTTGCTGGCATCTGACCTCCTTTGACCTCCTTTAATGGAGGATTTTGCCAAGCTTATTACATGAGATGTTCTTTGGCAGTACTGAGTAAACAAAGCGGGCTGATGATGACTTATCATTTACACGTGCACAGAATGAAACGTAACAATAGCTGTTTAAAAAAAATATTTTCCTTTTTGGTAACATATAATAACCTTCCTTTAGTAGCCTGTCAGACCTCAAGATCTGTGTGACAAGTCATCTCAGTTTCCTCTGTCTTCCCAGACACATTACTAACGCGAGGTTGAATAATGCTAAAAATACATGTCTGAATATTTTGTTTTTTTAAACTATATCACTGGTTCTGTAGATGTGCCCTTTTTGTGTCTGCCTAGCAGGAATGTCAGCCAATATTTACTGATGCATTTGCTTATCAAAAACACCTTTTACGTGTTTCCACATAAGTATTTCAGGCAAAAAATACCAGTTACATACACAAAGTGTTTGTTTTGGAAGTGCTTGCATATTCATCATATCAGGGGTGAAGAATGAAAAGCACAAAATACAACTTATTTGACCAGTGACACTGAAACACTACAGTTTCAATCACAAACATTTGTTCTGAGTCCACAAAATATTTTTTTTTAATTCTTATTATTTTATTATTGAGCAGATTTGAATAGCAAATACCTAAAACTTCCTGATCAGCTCATAATCTGGCAGCAAATAAAGTTCATCAGCTCTGGGCAGAAATCAGGCTGAAGAAGTTTGTTTGTTTGATCCTATTCAGAGGTCTCTCTGCAAGTATTAAATCCCTGGTTGTTTGTCTGTCAGCTACTTGCCCTACAGCACATGTGAATGTGTGAGACAACGGGATAGGTTAAAAGGGAGTGATAGGAAAAATTATGTTTCTTTACAGTTTCTAGGCAAAATGCCTTTTTCAGAACTTTATTCATTAAGTGAAAAGCCTGCTCTGCACTCCAATAAGTAATAATTCAAACTTCTCAATGAAAAAGAAAAAAACTCTTTACATTGTAAACAGACCTTATTTGTATTTGAAGTAGCAGTCCAGAAATTCTTCTGTTGTAGCTCATCACCTCCTTGCTGACAGGTATATCTCCAGGCTTAGGAGAGTCAATAGGAAAGCAAGTTCCTGGGGTGACAGTGTTCATGAGCAATTTTTATTGTCCTCATAAAAATCAAGGGGTGGTAAAATCTTCCAGTGACTCCCATACCATTAAGTCTCCCTTTTTTTCATTCTCACAAGGCTTCTGCAAACTGGCTGTCATCAAGCTGTATTTGACATATTTACTTAGAAGCTGTGAAAATAGCACCCTAGGAAGAATGTGAATTTTTAAGCTAGAATAGCAGCAAGAGTCACTATTTTACCAGCTGAATTTTTAAATGTTCTTGCCCTGTATGCATCTTTCAGCACTGAAGAGCTCTGAGTTAAGACAAAGGATTTTAAAATTGGTGTTTTTTTAAAAGTAAAATATCATTGAAAGATCTGCCAAAGATCCTATCTCTTAATTAGTTAGATGGTAGCTGCAATATACAGGCCTCACCAGTAACCTTCATGTTAGTATGCTGTGGATAACTTTCAAACCTGTGAGAGGAAGGAAAGCACTGAAGAGTTATTTCCCATGTTTGAAAGCTACCAAGACTACAGATTGTCACCTTTACTGAATGTTATTATCTACCAGACTGAACAACTTGCCATATCTGTGAATGAAATGAAAACACTGATGACTTAAAAGCTCTTGAGTCAGGATCACTTTTCAGAATCAGCTTTGGTTTTGCTATTTAGGAGGTGTCTACATCTGACCCACAGTAATTGCATACTGTACAGTGATATCAGTGGCATTCCTTTGTCAGGAAAGGAGACTAAACAATTAATGGGCTGCCAACATTGCTGAAGATTGATGTAGAAACTGGCTGCTTTTCCTCTACTTCACCTTCTGTTTTTTGCCCTCTCTTAATTTCCATTTGGCCATTTCACATTCTGAAAAGAAATAGAGAAAGGATCACTAATCTAGGATGGATGTAAGATCCACAAGAGATCTGGAAACATGAATGTGAATATGTTCCTGTGAATATGAGGCTTACACATTGCCCATCAATCTCTGCAATTTCACCAATACATTCCAAATTTAAATCAAATTCATCAGAGAAGTTTCAAAGATGGTACATTACAAAAAATGTCATGAAAAATCACTATATGAGCTTTATCTTCATATAGAAGATAAAGTTTGAGTTCAGTCCTTATTTCAGCTGTATGACCTGCAAGTGTTGCTGTCAGCACTCATGTTCTAAATCAGCTGTGACCAGTGCTGCCTCCTGCCCAGTCCAAAAGGTAATGTGTATGGTAGAGAAATTGAAGTATTGTGAAAGGGCAAGGGGAATATGGGATATGAAAAATCAGGGTGATTACTGTGGAAGAGATTTTGGGGACAGAACAAACTGACAGTGCAGCAGGAGCTTTGGTTAGTGTGATGGGGAGGTAAAAGTCTTTTAGTGTCTGTAAGAACAGGCAGAAGACATGGGAGCCTTGTGGTAGCAGGGTTGATGGATAAACAGTTCCTCTCCAGCAGTGTTGTCTGGATAGCACCTTGGATCTGCAGTACAATTTAATTTTTCATAGATTTCCCCCTCCTAGCCACCCCATCCCCTTTTCCAGTCTTCCCCTCCTCTGCTTGACAAGCTTCCTCGATTACATCACTGCCAAGTTAGTCATAAGTCAGCTGAGAAACAAAGAATGACTAACTTCCTTCCCCTTGAGGCAGTATGAAACACTTAAGTCACCTGTCTTCCCAGAAAAAGAGCAGCAAGTGCACAGTGTAAATCAACAACTTCAGAGCATCTCTTCCATTTGGAGGAGACACTACAGTGGCTAGAGGGTTGGGGTTTTTTTGTACTCTTAGTGAGTTCCTCTATTTAGTTAGTTAGTTAGTTATTTAAAGTAAAGATTTCACCAAATCTTCACATTTTCAGATATCTCTATAGATATCTCTACAGATACATCTATAGGTAGCTCTACAGAAACATCTTGTTAGGTATCTCTGTAGAACTCTGTGTTGTTCCTGAAACACTGCAACACTTCTGAGCTGACAGCAGCAAAAATAATCCAGGAACCAACAGCTCTGAACCAGAACAATATAGAAACAAACAAAAAAAACCCCCAAATCACAGAGGAATTCTAAAGCAAAGTGAAAGGAGCACAGGGCTGCAGCAAGGCCAGTAAGTGTAAAAAATGCAGGTTGCAGTGCAAATTTAGCCATGAAATTGCATGGCCCATCTGGGAGATGATGGTTTACCATTCTGTGCCAGATTTCACCCAGTTGGGAAGGAGGAAATCACTCCTACCTTCACAAATGCAGTTGCTGATTTAGCTCATCTTTTCAGAGTATTTTGTGATGCACAGCTAGAATGCATTGTAGAAATGTACATCAGTGGGAAATAGCACAGCTCTGTTCCAGTCCCTCCAGCTCCTGTGAAAGAGTGCACAGAGGTATCTAAGAGAAAATGGAGTTTGTGTCAGCAAAAAAACAAAGATGATGGCAGAGATTAATGAGAAGTGAGCAAGGCATAAAAAAAAAATAAAAAATATGAGTGACATCTGCCTGGGAAAAAGAAACTGAATGAGGGAGGGAGGACAGTACACAAATGGAAGCAATGTATCCCCACCTCCCATTGGTGATGTTTTCCTGTCCTTGGTGGAATGCAAAGGAAAAGCTGCATCTGAATGAAGGGATGGTGCCAGCCCTTGTCAGAGAGAGAAGGCTCAGAATTCATCAGCTGTTGGCACCATGTGTGCTCCTCAGCTGACATACAGCTTTGAAACAGGAGTAAGATGTTTTACAGCCTTGGGCTGCCTCTAACAGTGAACTTGAAGCTACTCTGTTATGGCATTGCCAAGCTGGAGCAAATAAGTAACAGCACTTGATTTCCTGCCTCTGTAAACTCATCTTGCTTTCCTTCTGCAGATTCCCCAGTAGAAACAAGATAATTTAAAAATGGGCCTAAGCTCTAGCCATGGAAATTCATGTCAGACCTTAAGAAAATTTCTTGAGTGTAAGCCTTGGTGATTTAGAGAGGTCACCTCTTCTTGACCAGAGGTTAAGAACGTGTTAACAGCATATAAATTAAAAAGGCATTGAAGGCTTTAACACCAATGCCACAGGAGGACAAGCCAGTACAAGATCAGGCAGGTGTGGAAGCAAAATCAAAGGGATGTGAGACTGATTAAGAATAAACCACTTCAGAAGTGCAACTCATGAGAGGCTTACTCATTCAGAGTCAAATAAGGTAGGGAATATGGTTTTCCTTCGCACTGCCTCTTGGGGAGATGTTTTGTGACCAGGTTAAAAATGGAAGAAGGTGCAGTGTGATAGGCTGTGGTCATTGGAGGAAAGATGAAGACTGGATTTATCTGGACTATATGGGAACAAATACAGGGATGTTCTGTATGGCCAGGATCTTTAGCTCACTTTTCAATATCATGCAATTTTTAAATTCTTTTTAATCATTTCTCTTTTAGCTCTGTTGTAGGAAGTGTCTTACGTAGCAGTGTACTAACTTACATTTGTATTACACTTGTTTCATTATATTCCATAAAGGTCTGTGTTGTCAAGGAGCACTTTGCTGGGCTGGCAAAGCTTTTCAGTCCTTTTTTATCATTTTGCCTTCTGTAGCAAGCTACTGTGAATTAGTTCTTCGGGCCCTATTATCCAGGCTCTTTTACCACTCTCCAGAAGGAACAAGAGGTACTGAAGAAGGCCTCAGGGGATACCCCCTGCCTAATGAAACTCTTCTGTGCCTGTAGAGCCACAGTGCCAGGAGGAGGATGGAGGGGTAACAAATGGAATATGTTGTGTTGTGGCTGATAGTGCATGAGAACAGATCACAGCAGCCAGGAAACTGCTTTGCATGGTACTGAAGGTAAAGTCAGCTCAGAATGATACCAGGAAACAGAAGGATAAGGATACTAAAAGCTTACAGAGTCTGTAGTGCTGAAGTCACTGAGGACTTAAAGAGCAGTAACTGGAAAGAGGAAGGAAAAAGTGCAGCACCTCTGCTCTGGGCTGGAGTTTCCGCCAATTCCAGGGAATCTGACCTTAAGAAGCATGCCAGGGCAGAGTGGTAGGGCTCTTCACAAGCAGCAGCCACCCTGATTAACAGAAGGAAGTGAGATTGTATGCCCCTGTATCCCAGTGAGTGGAGGTAATTTACCCAGCTACTGCAGATTTAGAGTGCAGAGCTGTCTGACAGAGATTTGGAATAAATCAATCAATCTTTATTGGTCTTGCTCAGCAGATGTGGAAGGAACCAAGGTCCTTTACAGAAAAAGAATTCTTTCATGTTCTGCTTTGTGGCTGTTACCTGATGATTGGGAACCTGCTGAGGGGAAGTGATAAAATATAATGCTCTATTCTTCTCCCTAATTAACTGAATCATATTAGTGAAGTGCAAGAAATGGTAGGAAACAAGCAGTTCTAAATGCTGAAGCTTCAAACCCAACCCAAACCTCTCTGTAGACTGCAACGTGGTACTGTTCCAGGATTTTTACTTCAATAAAACTCCAGGGATTTTGTTGTACCCAGCAAACATGCTAATCCCAGGATTACTTTTTAATTACGTTTTTAACTCACCTGTTGCTCTCTCAGTTGTGATCCCAGGGAAAAACATTTGAAAGGGAGCAACGGGAGATCTGTTTCTGTGGTTTCAGGTGTGGTGCTGTTGCTGCCTGGAGCTTTCTCACTGGTTTAAGTGCCTTGTGAAAGTGAGACTCCAGCCTGTACAGACTGAGACACAAACATCCTAACAAAGATAAAGTTGCTCTTACAGGTAGAGTGCTCTCATCTAGCTGCAAAGGTGAAGAATGCAGAGAAGCACACCAGCTGTGCACAGCTGCACCACGGTCAGCAGCAGCAGAATATTGGAATATAAACAAGGCTTACACTTTGGTCTCAGTTCTTCCCCTTTCTCCTTGGTGAATCAAATCTATGTTGTTGCTGTTTTTGTGATACAAGTGGGTGAGAATTAGCAGTGTGGGATTATTGGTTTGGGTTATTACATCTTGTTCATGAATAAGCAGAATGACCAGTGCCAGCAAATTGTGTACTAATTACCCCTGAGCTCTGCTAATAAAAGAATGCAAATATGCCAACAGATTTAAACTATTGTTTTATTATTAATAGTATTGCTAAAAGGAGCACTAGTGGAAAAAATGCTTTTCCTGCCTGTTTCTGCACTGTGTGGGGCTGCAGTTCAGGGCACCTCCTCTAGAGACTCAACGACAGGTGTGTTGTAGTGACTGATTTTTGTGATGGTCATTGCTAGCTACTCAAAAGCTACTTCTGGATTCTCTGTGGCAGAAACAGATCCTACTCTGACACCTTTTGCACTGGACGTCCACATAGCTTCCACAAAACTATGGGGGTTCATCTTGATGCCAGCTCTGGTAATGAAACAGTTAAGCAGGACTTGCAGAAAACTCAAGAGAAATGCACTGATTAAATGCTTTAGTTATCTTCTGCTATACTTCTTGCCTGCTGTTTTTCACTTTCTTCTGGCCTTGGCAGCACACATTCTTGTGTTTTAAAAAAACCAACCAAACAAAAAAGGATGGGAAATTAGTAAACACTTCATTTCATTCAACATATGTTAAGGAAGTGGAAACAGCTGGGGGCCAAAGGGAGAATGTGGCTGGCAAGGCAGGTTTTTATTTTTATACAGAGTTGTTCAGTTAGGTCTCTGTGTAGATAACACTCCACTCAGCCCAGTTTTATCCTGATGCCTCCTGTTACTCCTTTTACCTTCGAGCATTTTGTCTTAGCAGTTCTCACACCTGCATGTCTACACCCTGTGGTCCATTGCACAATGGCATCACCTAATCTCTCCTTTTCCTCAGTGCCTTTATCTTCCTTTTCCTTTCCTACAGCTGTTGACTGCGGTGCACACCCCAGAGATACTAAGGGTGATGGGAGAGGTCTGGTCCAGCTTTGTCTGTTGCCTTCCCAGCCCTTCCTCTTATAGAAGGTGAGAGAGCCTAGGGAGAAAGCTGGTCTGAAAAAAAAAAAAAAAAAAGAGCCAGCCAACCTCTGCCAAGTCTGAAGAAATAAACCATGTGTGAGTTGAGAGGAAATTATTAGGCAGGGGAGAGGATAGGATGTACATAGTGCCCAGGAAAATGGTCTCACCCAAGTAATTGCATGAATTCAAGACTGGAAACTTCAATTTTATGTGCAGATATATTATATTTTATATTATTGACCTGTTGGATGGCAGCGAAGGGGAAAAGGACCTGGGAGTCCTAGTTGGATGGGAGGCTGCAACGTGCTCTTGTGGCCAAGAGACCCAATGCCATTCTGGGGTGTATTACAAGGGGTGTGGCTAGTAGGTCAAGAGAGGTTCTCCTGCCCCTCTACTCTGCCCTGGTAAGGCTGCATCTGGAGTATTGTGTCCAGTTCTGGGATCCTCAGTTCTAGAAGGGCATAGAATTGCTTGAGAGAGTCCAGTGCAGAGTCAAAAAGATGATGGAGTGGAGCATCTGTCTTATAAGGAAAGGCTGAGGGATCTGGGGCTCTTTAGCTTGGGGAAAAAAGGAGACTGAGGGGTGACCTCATCAATGTTTATAAATATATAAAGGGCGAGTGACAGAAGGATGGAGCCAGGCTCTTCTTGGTGATGCCTGATAACAGGACAAGGGGCAGTGGGTGGAAGCTGAAGCATAGGAAGTTTCATGTAAACATGAGAGAGATTTTTTTTTTTTTTTTCCCAGTGAGGGTGACAGACACTGGAACAGCTGCCCAGGGGAGCTGGGGACTCCCAGAATGGAGACATTCAAAACCCACCTGGGTGTGTTTCTGTGTGACTTAGTCTAGGTGATCCTGCTCTGGCAGGCAGGTTGGATTGGATGATCTTTCTAGGTCACTTCCAGCCCCTGGCATTCTATGATTCTATTCTTATTATTATCTAGATTTATATTTATATATTACATTATTACATATTCTAGAGAGATATATGACAGAGCAGAAACTCATAATCACCTGCCTTATGGCAGGAGTGAGCCCTGAGTTACTCCATTAGGAAAGCAGAGATGCTACTCTATTAGATGAGAAAAAAGGAATGTAAGTGATGTTATATCAAGGCAAAGAATAAAATTATTCTTTTTTCTTTTTTTTTTTTTCTATGCTTTCCATGTATGTTTTTAAAAAATACCTTTAACTCTATTGCCACTTCTTTCCAGTAACAATTTCAGCTGAGCAGACTGGCATGTTTCTGCCTGTTGAAAGGACAATGTAGGTTAGGCAAACAGATAATTTTGGGCCTTGGTTATACCAAGGTCCTTTAATATGACTAGAGGGATTGCTCTTGGTGTTTTTATTCAAACATCAAAGATCAAGGCTAGTCTGTTATTTCTTCCTGGTTTGCTAAGGAAAGTGACTTAACTTCAGAGCTCTTACTGCTGTTTTATTACTGGTGTGTACGAACTCTCATAAATTCCTGGGAGCTGAAAACCACTTCCAAGCAAAACATAATTTTGATTCTTGGCTTCTGTGTGAGAATTTTGTAGTTTAATTCCTATGTCAAAGATCACATATGACTTATCCAGAGACTTACAAGAGTCAGCATGGCAAATTATTTTTTTTTTCAGCACTGACTCTGAAACTGAAGCTCAGCAGCCTTGTACAGAGAGTTGAAATGAAGCCCAGAGACACTTGACTAACTCTGTTGCCACAGGAGTCTTTAAAACAGCCTGAATGCTGGTAACTTCCCTGACATAATTTCAAATTTTAAAATTATGTGTTTCACTAACAGTGTTTCTCAAAATCCATTTTAGTGGCTTTTGATGGTTTATTTGTTGAAAGATACTTAGTATGTTCTATGGTGCAGCAATGACTATGCTATTTTTATGTGCAAGACAGGGTGGCTTCCTGGTTATGCTGTACCTTTAGAACAGGAACATTAATCCTGACAGACACGGCAGTTACATTACCTGATTATTTCAATATTTTTTTTTTAAATGCTTTTGAAGTGTTTGCTTGTTATGTAATTATCATATGCAATAAAATGCTCCAAGGGCAAAGAGCAAATATGTTAAGACAGTGTAATAAGTAAAGCTAGTATCAGTTAGTTTGCCATTGCTTTCTTCCATTAAGCTGGTATGGATCTTAGCCCTTGTTGGTGTGCATTGCAGTGTTCTATTTAAGGATCCTACG
This sequence comes from Corythornis vintsioides, assembly GCA_025447755.1. Taxonomy (NCBI): domain Eukaryota; kingdom Metazoa; phylum Chordata; class Aves; order Coraciiformes; family Alcedinidae; genus Corythornis; species Corythornis vintsioides. The sequence goes on along the minus strand of JAOEGS010022023.1, from coordinate 14,377 downwards.
TTGCAGATGTGATTTTGTCAGTAATAAAATGCTGTTGTTATTGATGCCAGATAATTGCTTCATCCCTTCAATCAGATGTTTTCCATTTTAGAATCCTTTAATTTCCTATCAGTCAGATGGTAAAAGGAGGAGAGAGGTTCTGTAGTAAAACTTTCAAAGAACAAAAAAAACCCACCAAAATCTATTTAAACTCTAACAATGTCATTCTTGGCTTCTTTTTAATTCAAAGAGACAAGTTACCAGCAGCCTCTGAAAAACCAGAACATGTAAAAGAATTCATTATAGCCAAAGATTTCAGGAAATATTGACAGATCTACTTCTGAGGCAGAGTTTCCTGCTTCCTGTCTTGATGGATAAAATACTGACACACAGAGATTCATCTGTTAACTTTGAATATGTGCTGACAGAGGCAGTCTGACTTTCAGAGAGTATAAGCTCCAGGTGTACACACTCGGGATGTCCCTGGCTACACAGAGCAAGCCTCTTGCATCCTGTTTGGCATCCCTGGGGACTCAGAAGAGGAAATCATAAGCTGTCACAGACTCAATCTGGCATCAAGATGGCAGGAGTATGAAGGTGACACCCAGCTTTGTGTGCTTGCAGGAGAAGGAGCATTGCCTCCTGCCAGCCTGCAGATCATTTCTGTCTGGAGGAAGAGAAACTGGCTCAGTGGCTAAACTTTAAAAGTGGTAGTTCAAAGTGGTTTCTGTCACTTTCTTTAAGTTTTTGGGCATTCATTGCTGTCTCCAACCTCTTGGTCTCATCTTTCTGGAGGACTAGTTATGACCATATGAAAGGTCTTTCTGAAAGAAATCTAAACCTGGCTTGTCTCTGTTAGCATAATATACCTTAAAATTACTCTTTATTTTTTACTTTCATGCAGTTTCAATTACTCTTAAAAATATCATCCATCTTCTTAGTAATGAAAGATTTTGGTTTTTCTTAAATTTGGCCTCAATAACATTGCTCACTCTACCAGACTGTCTCACTCCAGGCTGTCACAACTCCCAGCAGTTAATGCTCACTGGAATGATAGACCTGTTGGTGGAAACAGGTGAACAGGCAAAGAGTGAGATCTCTCAGAAGCCTTTTCTGTCTGTTGGTGTTTGGAAGAGCTTAATTTATAGGAATACATTGGCTTTTAAGTAGTCTAGACATGGATGCCTACTTTTAATTAATTTTTATGGGAATTAGGCCCTGAGGTGCTTTCCAAGTGTCCAGATGCCATTAAAAAGTGCTATAATTATCTTTTGGGGACTGTTAAAATAAATAACCTGTTTGGGTATTGCACTGACAAAAACAGGCTGAGAAAAAACCTAGACAGACTTTAGAGAAGCAGAGAAGGCAAAAAACAAAGAAAAAGTCTATTTGGGAGGTATCTTTTGGACTGACAATTCTTTCATTTTCTGCTTCTGAAACATTGCAAGCTTAGGGACACTTCAAATAGCTAAAAAACTGTAATGAGAGCCTTCTGAAATGGGTATTTACTTCCCTAATGCTGTGCAGGAGAGTTCCTGTTTTCCTGTTGTTTCCTGTAGCATAAACATTTATTTTAACTTTCTTTTGTCATCTGGGTAGATGCTGTCTGGGGGCGACGTGCTTTCATGTGACACTCTTCCTTCCCGCTGCTGTTTTTGTGGCCTCAGAGGTGAACACAGGATATTCCTCTTCCAGTTCCTTCAATGTCTCTCCTTATTCCAGTATCTCTGATCAGTCAAGCTGCAGAGATGTCTGCAAAGAACAGATGAAGAATATGGAGAATAGACTGGCTACAAATTTCCTAGAAAGGGCCAAAACATTCTTAAAGCTTGTGTGAATTACAGACGATTTGGTCAACTATGTAAGTAAAGGATTGTAAGTATTATTCAGAAATGAAATGTAAAATGAAAGTAAAATTTATTTGGACCCCTTGAGGTCAAAAACAAGGTTGGCAAAACCCTCAGAAGGGTTTTTATGAATTGGAGCAGTCTAAATATATTCGACCCTCTCTCTATATGGGGGTATGATCTGTACAATCTCTCAAACCTTCCCTGTTCTGCTTCTGTGAGACTAAATTGTATGACTCTAGTGGCTTAGTAGGTGACATCCTGTGTCAACACTAAGAATGTGAAAGATGAGAAAACATCAATTAGCTGCTCCACTGATAATATATATTAGATATTAGATATTATATTAATATTCTAAGTTGCTTTCAGCACATCATTTCTTTACAGCTCCACACTGATCTGTACTGAGCAATCCAGTGGGAAAGCTGTGTTAACAAAGCATTGGTAGGAAATGTCTCATAGGCTCATAAACTGGGAACTTCAGAGACCCCATTTTAAAATTAGCACAGAGTTGTATTCCTGCAAGAAATGCTTGTCCTGATTTACCACATGACCTAATGACTCATGACCACATGGTTAAACACTGCTGGATTATCTAGTTTAACTTTGTAATAGTTGCATTATAAGTCATTTAAGTAAACCTTCAGAAAGACAGGTGAAAAAAAAAAAGCTGTTTGAGCGAGGCCATTACAACCTCAGAAAAAAACAGAAGACTGACATGAGGTAATTAAATTTTTGTACAAAGATCTGTGTTTCAATAGAAAGAGATGCATTCTGCAAAATAGATGGCAGGTTTTTTTGCCATGCAGTTGTCTTGCAACTGTTTACTCCACTACTGCATGAATTAGGAGGAAAGGTTTTATCTGGCCTCAGTCAGGGTTTCACTATGTATCTCCAAACTGTCCTTACGTGCATAATTTTATTTGTTGACCAACTATTTTTTTGTGATACCTGAGAAATTCTTATTTTAGGAAATGTGGCTTCTCCTTTTCTCAAGCAGGCACCTCTGTATCCCCATTCTCCTTCTGACACGATGTTGTCATCCTGTTAGCCTGCCTTCTGAACTGTGAATGCAGGTTTTCTTTGGGTCTGTCCACATGTACCAAATATTGTGTCCTGGTTAAGGGAATGACATATCACTGAAAAAGTTATGCTGGTAGAAGTTATGAGACTACACAGTTAAGAGCATAATAAGTTTCTCCATCATTCCTGTCACTTCATAAGAGGAATAGACTACACTGGTATGGGTGATACCCCAAACTACTGTCTCTGCACCAGCACAGCCTGACACTTCCATTTTACCAGGACTAGACTGTAACAGCTGATGTGGTGCCAAAACAACCATAAACATTAGAACCTTTCATTAGGCTTTGACATTCTCAGAGAGTTTATAGTAACTGGCAGGGGTTTTGGTCTTTCAGTAGAGTCTGCTTTGGGAGGGGGATGGACAGTGGGCTCTGGCAGAGGAGGGCAGGGTTTTGGGAGTGGGAGTGGTGGGGAGGAAAGGGCTGCCTGCCAGTCTGCACGTTGGTGCTGCAGCTCAGGGGAGAGTCATCAGAAACTGAAGTGGTTTGGGTGGTTGGGATGTCAGTGGGCTGTGTGGCAAGATGGTATCACTAGCCCCTTCACTGGGACTAGATCTGGGTACTAATGGATAAATTAAGACATGAATTTACAGTGTGAGTGTCAGCTGATCATAAGTACCTGCTTGGATATGTGTTCTTACCACCTGATAAATTTTATCTCTGTTTCAGTGATGATTCATTCTCCCTGAAGGATAATGTACCTTGTGTTTACCACAGAGAAGTGGCATGTAAATAAGCAATAAATGTAAAGCAGTTGTCACACACTACTACTTATAACATGAGAAATGTGACTTTTCTGATGAATTAACCTAGCATATTTTTAGTGATGTATGGGTAGAAAGATGCTTCTTCCCTTCCTTATAAGACTTCTTTAACCAGAAGCAGTAGTGGTTTTGCAGTGTACGAGATGGATGAGGAGGGTTAATAATAGATGTCAATAAAATTCACAGTAGGAAGGAAAAAGTCAACATGAAAGAGTTCTTTGCTACTTCCATTACTAAAGCAGGTGAGTGTGCCATGAAGCCATCAGGTGTCAGCTCAAAACATGTAGGAGATAATATCTTTACAGGCTGCTGTGTGTTTAAGCTACGCAGTCCTTGGCTACAGCAGGTTGTGGCATTCAGATGTTCTCAGAGCTTCAGAAATGGTCTGCAAAATTTCTTGACTGAAAAATGTCTTGAGAGTTAACAGGCACAAAGATGCCTGCAGCAGTTCAAGGTGTCTGTCACACACAAGTCCCTGGAAACCAGGTGTGAAGTCTTGCAGAGTAAGAGTTGGAGCTTTCCATGTTCTTTTATTCCTCCCCAGTAGCCATTGCTGGACACTGTCAGGAATGTTCTAAATGCCATTTTAGTTCCACTGTGGGTTGGTTTTTTTTCATGTTCCTAACCATGCTGTTACAGGGCACATTTGTACCCCTACCCCTGCATCTACACTTGGAGAAGATGGGAATATCTTGTACTGTTATAACTATTGTTAAAGGGATCTAGTTTTTCTGTGTGGATGAGACTGTACGAGGTGTTTAGGTACAAGTGGAATAGAGTAGAGCCATGAGCTGAATCAACAGTCCTTCCTAAGGTGTGAAAATAGAAAAGTAGTGTGAAATATTTTTTAGTATAATCTTTAATAACAAAACAAATTCCTATTTAAAAAGTCCCTATGACAAAGAATACCTCTTATGCAGGATTTTGAGAGTTCAATTACTTGAGTACAGAAACAATGTTGTAAACATTGTTTGGATTTTGAATACATGGGGGAAAACAGGGACATTCAGATTTTATATGGAAATTTTTATTAGTTTGTAGATACCAGCTAAGTTAATTTAATTGAGACTTCATTTCCCGTTGTCCCCGTGTGCAAATAGGAAAATGCTGCTGTTGTTTCTAAAACTGATTGGAAATGTTATCATTTGGCAGGAGATAGTAATGGTTTGCACATTGCAGGCATGAGGCTGGAAGAAACTTGTATGAAGCTGTTCACAGACAGAGGAAGCCTTCCAATCATTTTAATCACAGAGTAACTATTATCAAGTAAGATATTATTATTTCTCTGATAGTTAAAGTCATTTGATTTGTACAAGGAGAAGGTGAAGAAGGTAGTTGCTCAGACTAACCCTCTTGGATCCTCTGTTGTGACACAAACAAGAAGAGTGGCAGGTAAGGCTTCAGCCATGTGGTGGTTGTCAGGTGGTGTCAGTTGCCTGATACCTCTACCTTCAGGCTGCTCAGCAGGACAAGTGTAAATTGCAGACAGCAAGTTTTTAAGAGGTTATTCAATGACTATATCCATGCTGTAAATCAGCTAGGATGAAAGAAACCAGGGAGGTTTTCTTGGAATTTTAGAGTCCTCCATATCTCTCACCCAAGACATGTACAAAATACCTTGCTGTCTCCTTGCCTGGTGCTGGGGTATCCTGTGTCCTAATTGAGGAACACATGGAATCCTAAGAAGAAACTGTGGCATCACTGGCAAACTTGCTCCCAGTACCTTGTTCCTCTTCTCTGAACAGCTTCTCTAAGTGTCCCTTGAGTGCCAAGATCCTGGGATGGATTGTTCCATCTCAGGCCAGTTCCATCTCGGGAGAAGCTCCTCTTTAACAAAATCATATAATGGTAAGCATTGGAAGAGATCATGTAGTCCAATCTCCATGCCAAAGCAGGTTCACCTAGAACAGGTTTCACAGGAATGTGTCTGGGCAGGTTTATTATATCTCCAGAGAAGGAGACTTTACAACCTCTCTGGGCAGCCTGTTCCAGTGTTCCATCATCCTTAAAGTAAACAAGTAAACATCACCCTTAAAGTAAACAATATGGAACTTCCTATGTTCCAGTTGGTGCAGAATGGTGGGAATAAACTTCCACTGCTTTTACCTGCATAGACAGTAAAGACAAACAGAGCTGCCAGAAAGGAAGTCATGACTGCTGCAGTGGTAGCTGAGACAGGGAGTTCAGGGAGTTCAAATGTCCCATTAGAATGGGAGGGCCATAGGAAGGTGAAGACTTGGTGAAGGCTGAATAGACTATGGCCTCTTCAGCTTTCAGTCTTCTTAGAGGCAGCAACTTTGTTTGAAGCTAAAGAGATCTGAACCTATTTGCTCATGTGCAACTTAGCTTAGTGTCTTTCTTACTTCTAACTCTTCTGGTGTTCCTGTTGTTCCAAAAGCTCTGGATGCAAGGATAAGAAGGAGGAGAACTGGAGATGGGACAGGGTTGAGGGCTAACAGTTTAGGGAACTATGACAACAGAAGGAGAGGGTGATGTGTTCTCAGCTTCCCTAAAGGCAAAGTTGCTAACATAGCCCTGATGCTAATACAGTGATGAAGTTCTCAAGCTTTACTTTTTTTTTTCTGTCTGTCTCTGTCTCAGTACAATGGTAGAATTAGCACACAAGTTTCTGCATTAACCTTGGGACCATACACTTAGGGCCATACAGTGAATCAGTGGTGAAGGAAGGCAAAAGAAAGCAGCAGTTTCTGGGCAGGAGGCCAGAAGGTTCTTAGGAAGATTCTTGCGTGCCACTCATTATCATGGTTCAAAGGATCCATGATGGCAAAATGCACAGGCTTGGTAAACAAGCCAATTGCACTGAGAAAATACCTTACTACATGTCACCAGCTTGGATTCATGGGGGAAACTGACTCCCCAAACATTGTCATTGAGCACAACTCTGAGAGGCTGTGCTGGTTTTTCTTGGTAAACATTCCCTTACTTAAAAAAAAGCTGTTACTAGTGAGGAAAGAAAAGACCAGGTATACTCTTGCTGTGAAGTGAAAGCCTGCAGGCAGAATAGCTGACATTCACTTAAAACCCTATAATTCTGCAAGGGAAGAAAAGAAAATGCACTGAACTGGCACATGAAATGTACTATTTTCTTTGTCTTCATGTGAAAGGTCAAGCAGAAAAAAAACCCCAAAACTAAACAAAAACCCAGGAGGTCAGAAATAAATCAGGAACAATAAAAATAGTCCTTAACACACTGCCGTGTCAACACAGTGCTTTTCTTCCTGTAGCCTGATCTCATTGCAGAGCTGGGATAAAAAACCTGAGAACATGCCAAAGTGTTAAACACAATGCAATTGCATTTTGAAGGGCAAGGAAGCAGAATTTGTGGGTAAAGGGATGTGTCTTTTACCTTTCATCTCTCTGGTGGTCACCCAGGGCTCTCTGCAATTAAGATGGGTGCCATTTTAAGACCATTTATGTTGTATGGAAGAATTATTTGAACAGTATTTATTCATTGCTGAGGTAACTTTAATTGAGTTTCTGTTTATGTGATGCATTTAAACTATTGGCTTTCTGATAGGGAACTATCCAAATGAAATAGTCTTGTTTGGGTAAGGGCTGTTAAAATGTAAAGTGGCTTAATGATGTACTTCAGGCTTATTGACCTAACCTTCTGAAGTTACCTTTTGTAATGCAGATAAATCCCTCTGTGCCTTACATTCATTTCATGGACTTTTTTTTTTCCTCTGGTTTGTCAGGAGGAAGAGCTCAGAACATCCTTTACTCCCTGTTTAGTGAGGAAATGTCCCCCTGGAATTGTGCATCTCCAAAGAGATTCAGCTCTTCTGTTGAGGCATACCATAGGGTTTTTCAGGATGAAGCCCAGGTCAGACACATTTTATGTAAAGAACAGTGGCTATGTTTTTCCCACACACAATTAGAATAGCTTCTCATGCCACCTTGCTAGTTTACTAACACAGAAGTGTTTGTGCATTGGATGCTCTGATCAGGCATAGATTGTTTTGTAATAGTTTTCTGTTTGGAGCTAATCTCCAGAAAGGAGGAATAAAATGCTGAGACTTAGAAGGTGTTGTCAGTGTGAAGAGAGTCTGTCCCTTCATAGCCATGATTAGCAGAGATTAAGACAAACTAAATGTATTAACCTTTTTCTTCCCCATGTGTATTGGCTACTTTCCACTCTGAATTTTGACTAGCTCTTTTTTCCATCATCATATTGCAGATGGTGCATGTGTCTGAAACACACCATGTTTGACACCAGCCTACCTTCCCTTGCTTCTCCACATGCTTCGTATCTTTTAGGATTCTGATGGAAAGACTTGTCCCTGAGGTCTCCTCTCTGCTAGAGCTTTTTAACCTTTGTGATTTAACTATTTTTCTTTCTCAAATCATTGTTTGTTGTTTTTTTGGTTTTGTGGGGGTTTTTTGTTTGTTGTTTGTTTGTTTCTGTTTTTAAATTTTTTGTGGTGTTGGCACTGGTTTTCCATCCTTCAGATGATGGGTATTTCTCCCAGCCCAGCCAACCAGTTTCTTTTTTCAAACAAACTTGTCCCCCCTGCTCCACCCCAAAACAACTTTTGATGATAATTCAGGATGTTTTCTGGCTTTCTGAGCATGCCTATTCCTTTGCCTGTGGGGCAATGAAAGGTTGTCCTACATGGCCTCTGTGAGTAGGCAGGACATAGTTTCAAGTCCTACTCTGAAGAGTTCAATTACAGGAGCTATTTTTTTCTCTTCTCCACTCCCAAGCTTTAGTCAAGCCAGAAGGGAAATGAATCTCTGATGGCTCTTAAAACAAATTTGTGGTTTTCTTAGCATTTTCTTACCACAACAGAATTTCAATTCCTGTTTTTATCAAATGCATGGAAGTTTTCCAGTGGATCCAGGTCTGAGTTTCTGTTAAGAGTCAGAAATGTGGTATGAACTAGAAACAGACATTGTCTTAACCATTTTCCTCCCAGTTTCCTCTCGGACAGTAAGTTCTGTTGTCCTAAATGTCAAACTTCTTATATGGCTGTTTTCCTGAAGAAAGTAGGGATGGACAGTAACTTAACACTTACTCTGCCCTTTAAATTCCTTTGAATTTATCAAATAATTATCTGTGAATAATGTAAAGAAATTATGCTTTTACTAACTTTCCTGCCAAACCACTTGTGCACAAGGCATATTCTTCATAGTGCCATGTCCAGAAGCTGAAAGCAGTCCTCATGCTGGAAGACTCACCTGGGAGAGTACAGACTGTGAGATTAGAAAAAAATTTGACTTTGATACATCCCTAATTTTCTCTAAACATCTATGGGGTAGCATCAGGTTTGTTAGAATTATTCAGCTCTTATGTGGTCATCTTTTTATTTAGTCTATGAAAGTATTTACAGGCTGGAATACATATAATTTATACAGCATGGTAGTGGAACTTCAGAGAAAGGTACTACTGCTCAAAGAAGAAGAAAGGCAAAGTGGGATATTTTGCTCCAAACTGATGAGGAAAAACAACATAAATTGGTAGAATCACTAGGGTAAGCTTGTTGCATATTATTTTAATTATTTACTGTACTTGCCAATTACCCTTGCCTTTGCATATATTTATAGTTGGCCTCCTGTGGGGAGAAAGGAGGCACAGGACTGAGAAATGTAGGTTTAAATATCTTTGACACTCCATTTGTACAAGCCTAAGCAGTGCTGCCTGTCTGTTTCAGGGTCAGCCGAAAGGAATTCCTCAGAAAGGAAGGAATTAAAATAATTTCCATGTACGCAAGGACAGGGAGAAAACGGAGACTTTGACCACTGCCAAAATGGGATTGATCCATTTTCAACAGTCCTGAAAAATTGCCCAAGCCTGGGAGCCGAGCTGTTTCAGCACAGGGAGCTGTCGTTGCTGGGGCGTGTGGGCAAACCCCAGGCTGTGGGCTGCCTGCAGGCCTGCAGGCCCCTGGCCCGGAGCAGGGGTTTGCAGGCACGCTTCTGGAGTCCGGGGGCTGCTTGGCACTGGAAACAAGCTAATGCAAAACACAGCCAGAGTGCTTTCATGTGAACTCCCGAGGAGAGGCTGCAGCAGCTGTAAAGAATACGAGCAGCCTTGGGTTTGTTTATGAGGAGAGAGAAAGGTCTGCTGTGGGAAATGGCCACGTCATTGTCCCTGCAGAGTTCTGTACCTTGTTTATAGGGTAGTGCCAAGTGGTGAGCACAAATGCACTCGTGATGAAGCATCTCAGGAACTGCAGATCCCCCTTTTGATCTTGTTCTCAAACCTAAAAATGAGAGAGTTGTTTAAATTGCTACTACTGTCACTGCTATTCAAATGTTTGAACCCTCCCCCCCACGCTCTGATGTTTGTTTCTATCATTTCTGGTGCGTTTCTTCAGCACATTAGAAACATCACAGGCAATATCAGTGTTTGAAATCCATGCTTGTATCTTTTGGTGGATGTTTTACCATAGAAGCTCTGGGCAGTGTGATCATATGCATATTTGTAGGGGCTTCTGTTCTCTGTGGTTTTTGTGCATATTAATAATTACTATTCCAGAATAAAATGAAAAGTTATTCTTGTTTCATAAGACCTTAGTATATTTTGTGTGCTCAGGAGTGTAAGAACTGCTGGCTTCTCCGTCCATACTTTGTGTAACTAATTTAAATTTTCAGACTAGTTTTGTTCCCTATAGGTATGTCCTGGACTTCTCTGTAGTAATTATTTTTGATGACTCCGCTAACGCCTACTGCTGAAGGCAGAGATGATCTATTTCAGACTCCTCCGCTGAATGAATTTAGCCAACAATCCACTCATGATTCCAGCAGATGTTTCTGCTTGCTTGCTTGCTTGCTTTCCTTCAGGCCAGTAAAAACTTTATAAATCTTCTCTCTACCATTCCAGAAATGTGAGAACTTTCCCCCTTGACACCTAAAACATCTCGCTGACCTTGCATGCATAAGGCAGAACACATATTTGTAGACACTGCAGACACCTGAGCTTAAATGAACAAATCCAATATTTACTCTTATAAAAGGTTGATTTCGGGTTAGACTACGCTCCACAGAACTGTTTTTCTTAAGAACACTTACCCCTAGTGCTCGTATACCCACAATTCAAAAGCTGTCAACTGGATTACTGTGCTGTAACAAGTCCAAAAGTTTATGTTGGTTGCCTCTGCTGTCCACATGATAAAATGATGTCTCCTATCCTTAGCATGCACACTAGTATCCACAAAGTCAATGGACTATTTCCACTGATCTCAAGAAACGCTACTCAAAGGTGTACAGAAAATGCATGAGACTCTGCTCCAAAGCAAGCCTAAGGCATGTTCATTACAATTTTTCCTTTGTCTCCATTTCAAGATGCTAATGCATTCCTTGGTCTGCCTTCCCATTATTCACAAGACCAGAGAGTTCAAAGAAGCTACTTCACACTGACATTTCAAAGTTCTTTAAGGCTTGTCGTGTTTGATTGGAACTGGAAAGTGTTCAGATATGTCGATTATTCCCAGGGAAAGAGTGAGGTGAACTGATTTGGAGTCCAGCTCACTCTAGACCAGTGGACATATTATTAGTGGATCTAAATTCTGCTAAGAAGCCAAAGATTAATTGGTTATGAAGACTAAATTATCCTTTCACTTTATAATTTATTAGAAAACATCATGGTGGTGTAACCAGAGGCTGTTAGAAGCCTTCTTGAAGATGAATAATTATGACATGATGAGACATGGCTAAGGAAGAATTTTTAAAATTGCTCTAATGTGAATAAATAAAATAGAGATTAGTATTCTAGGAAAAAGATGTAAACTCTCAAAACATCAAATGAAGATTGGCATAAGCTTTCGTTGTTTGGTTTTTCTATTGTGAAGCTGTTTTTCTGAAGCAGTAGCATAATGTGTTTTTTTGTATCATAGTAGCTGTGTGCTAATTATAGCTTTATGACAGCCACTAAAAAGACAATTTGCATCAGGGCAATCCTCTCTTTCTGTTGTCTTCATAAAGTAGTGAAATAGTGATCTCTCCCTTGTCAGTCCTACCTCAGTAGAATTCTTTTCCTTTTGCTCCTCAATAAGCCTGCAATTCGTCTATGTAGAATGTGCAATATTTGACTAAGAATGCATGTTGTACTTCTTGGATGTCTTGGTATCTCACAGATGCCTGGATATTTTGTGCTTTCTCTGAATGCCCTGCAACTCTAAATATAAATGCTTGCATCAGTTAAAGATTAGTATAAGTGGATCTGTGGGATGGATTCATTCAGGTTCTCTGCTGTGCTAATTGAGGAACAGCCATTAGTGGAAAGCTTACAGACACAGGAAAGTTGTTGAA
>JAOEGS010022022.1:66954-109582 GCA_025447755.1 Corythornis vintsioides | reverse complement strand
GGTCGGGGGTGGGGGGGTGGGTGGGTGTCGGAAGCCCCACGCGTCAGGTGCCGCCGGAGGAGGAGGGAGAGAGCGAGGAGGAGGAGAGTGATGAGGAGGAGGCGGCAGCAGCGCTGCCGTACGGGACGAGGCGAACCCGGGACGGGGTGAAGGCGGCGACGGCGGCCGGACCCGGCGGGGGGAGGCGAGATGAGCGGAGGGAGACACGCGTTTGGGGGGCAGGCACCCTCTCGGGTGGGGTGGGGGTTTCTGGCACTGCTTCGGGGGTCCCAGGAACCGACGGAGGGTACAGGCACGCACCGGAGGGACAGGCACCAATTCGGGGAGAGCAGGCACTCCTAGGAACGGGCAGGCACCCACTGGTGTGTGTGGGGACAGCGGCAGCCCGGGGGCAGCGGGGCTGGGAGGGGGCAGATCCCCCGGGGGTGCAGCCGTCCCGCCGCAGCGCCGCCCGGTGCCGCCAGGGGGCAGCAGAGCGCAGGGTTTGCCCGCAGGGTCCCCCCTGCCGCGGGGGTCCCGGCGCTGCCCTGGGGGGGACTCAGTATCCCATCAGGACAAGTGTCCTGCAAGGCTGGAGGGTCCCCTTCAACACCAGTATCCCACCAGGACAAGTGTCCTGCAAGGCTGGAGGGTGCCCTTCAACACCAATATCCCACCAGGACAAGTGTCCTGCAAGGCTGGAGGGTCCCCTTCAGCCCCAGCATCCCACCAGGAGAAATATCCTGCAAGGCTGGAGGGTCCCCTTCAGCCCCAGCATCCCACCAGGAGAAATATCCTGCAAGGCTGGAGGGTCCCCTTCAGCCCCAGCATCCCACCAGCATCCGATCATCTTCAAGGCTGTCACATCTCCTTTCTTGCCTGGCATCCAGGACCCCCAGCATGCATCCTTCCCATGCCCCTGCCTTCCTACCACTCCAGCCCAGGTCCCCTGTTCTGGCTGCCAGGGTGAGCTGCCCCTTGCTAGTGCCTTCCAAAAACAGAAGGGACAAACATGGGCTTACTTTAAGGGATAGTGTGTGATCAGCAGATCTGCATCTGTGACTTAACCCTGCTGCAAGACTTGGAAACAGCAGCTTGTGATTAAAACATATAGGCACATATTTCTGGCTAATTTAAACAGGGTTGTATTTTTTTTCCCACTGATAAAAGCAGATCCTGTTTACAGTGGTTTCCTCCCAGTGACCCTACTCTTCTGCTTCCATACATCGTGCTGGGGACTGACCCCAGTGTTGAACAGGGGCTCTCCCTCGGCTCCTTTCTACTGTACACAGGAAATATTTCCTTGGAGTGTGTTTATCCATTATTTTTCAACTTTTCTTTCTTAAAACAAGGGTTTTAAAGGGCAGTCCAATTGGACAGCGAGGTGATTTAACTTTTGCTCTGTGGGAGATCTGTTGATTCACTGGATATGAGTGTGGATCAAAAAAATATAATAGTATATTTATTTCCTTATATTCCTTGACATTCATTGAAGGAAAGGACACAGTTTTGATCTTCATTTTTTCTTTCATGCACTTTTCCCTTCCTTAAGATTTCAACCTTCTTTCTAGAGCTTGATTCCCTAGAGGTTCCTTCCTAGAGCTTGTTCCCTCCTGGGATCAAGCAAAGTACAACAACTGGAAAATACAAGCAAACAGGAACAAATAATGTACAAGGGAAATGTTCAAAAGGATGGTTTTGCTGGAAAAAAAAAAAAATCCATCAAACACTTTACATCTTTTTTTTTTTTTTTATGTGAATTAAAAAAGAAAAAAAAATCCCAGACACCCAATACTTGAGGTCAAATTACACATTTTCCTTATGTTTTGATGAAAAATTGTCAAGTAACAAAAATGAAGTATCATTTCTTACTGGGATGCTAAACTCAGCATGAGATGATCTCAACCCATGGAATTTTGTAGCTCTATCTTTGCAGCTACACAGATTGCTGTCTTGATAAATATATCTCGTCTAATCTATCAAGTGACTTACAGAGATAAAGAAAACGAGCTTTTCTCCAACGTTATGTCTGGACTGAGTTTCTCATATACAGCAGGATTTAAAGCACCTTTTAAGCACCTGGTCAGCAAAGAAAGGTTCTTCCAAAGGACATGATAGGAAATGACATTAGAGTGTGACTGCATTTGCCTTGCCTCTTGCCCTCCCTGAGTGAGCTCTCTTCCTCTTGTGACATCTAGAAGACTCCCTGTCCACATTGCTAAGAGGCTGGAAGGTTTGAGCTGAGGGTTCAAATAGGATACAGAGGTCATAGAATCAGAGAATGGTTTAAATTATAAAGGACCTTAAAAATCATCTCATTCCAACCCTCCTGCCTTGGGCAGGGACATCCTCCACTAGAGGAGGTTGTTCAAAGCCCCATCCAACCTGGCCTTGGACACTTCCAATGATGGGGCATCCACAACTTCTCTGGACAACCTGTGCCAGGGTCTCAGCACCCTCAGAGTGAAGAACTTTTTCCTTAGATCTCAAATCTCAATCACAATTCAAATCTTCTCTCTTTCAGTTTAAAGCCATTATTCCTTGTCCTATCATCCACTCCTGCTGAGTAGGTCTTCCCCATTCTTCCTGTAGGCCTCTTTTAAGTACTGAAAGGCCACAATAAGGTGTCCCTGGATCCTTCTCTTCTTCTTCTTGCATAAGGGAAGTGCTTCAGCCTCCTGATGATCTTTGACCTCCTCTGGACCTTCTTGATGAGGCAGTTGAGCTGAAGCTGAATCTTTTGGTGGAGATAAGGCTGCTGTCCTGTGTGCTAGCCAGAACTGATGGACCTGCCCCAACCATGCAGAAAACCTCCCCCAGTCATGACAGGGAGACATCACATCCTGTGCTATCACCACAGCCCAGCTAACAAACATCAGCTCATTAAGATCCAGTTACCTCATTGCTTTCCATCTGTCTCCTTGGTTCACTCTAAACCAGGTCTATTACGGTTAATTTAAACTAATGAGGAACAGATTTATACTAATGCACTTAAATAAAAGTGTTTGGGTTCTTGGAGGAACTGAAGAACTTGAAGTAAACACACATGGAGATTTGCAAGCACCTGGGACCTTGCCAGTCTGCTGGGGCTGAGTTGGAAGGAGGTACAGCTCTTTCCCCTCATGACATATTTCATGTCAAGGTGCTGGAGCAAGTGCAGAGCAGGCAACATATCTGGGGAAGAGGCTGGAGAATAAATCTGATAGAAGAGCCTTTGAAGGAGCTGGGACTGTTTAGTTTGAGGAAGAGGAGGCTGAGGTGAGACCTCATCACCCTCTACAACCACCTGAAAGGACACTGTAGAGAGGCTGCTGCTGGTCTGTGCTCACAGGTAATTAGCAATAGAACAAGAGGGGGTGAATTCCAGCTGCTCCAGGAGAGGGTTGGACTGGGCATCAGAGAAAAAATGTTGCCAGAAAGAGTAGCCAGAGATTGGAACAGGCTGCTCATATGAGGTTGGTCTTGTTTGCATGTCCCTCTGAATCCGTGTCCAGTTAGAGGTTGGTTAGCTTTGGAGGTCCAGTGTCCAGCTGAAGAGGTCTTCAAGAGTATGACCTTTATGTATGACTTTTAAAGGTCCCTTCCAACCCAAACTGTTCTATGATTCTACAATTCTATGAAGCCCTCCCTCATGGTGTCTTTCTCTTCCTGTGGTGGACTCCAGTGCCTCTCTATCTCCTCAATTAGAAAGCCTCCCTTCCTCTAGCCAAGTTTCTTTGCTATTATTTCATGGTTTGTTGCCAGCTAATGCAGAGTGCAATTTATTACTTTCCTGTTAAGGGTTTTAATTTAATTTTGGGGCAACTGAATAGAAAAAGTCAAAGTAAATGAAGAAAGAAAAAAAAAACCACAAGAGAGGAGAGGAGAGGAAAGGAGAAAGGAGGAAGGAAAAGAGTTACCAAGCACATGAACTCCTTGTTTCTGAGCATTCTTTTAGTGCATTGAAGGTGCTTTTACAGAGCCTGGCTGTGATTAAACATGAAACGTCCGAGGACCACAAATTATTTTGGTTTCCTGGGTTCAGGAGTGGACACAGCAAGTGGGGAAGGGAGACTAAAGCTAACAGGAGCCCCTCAGAACTCAAAATGAGAGGTGGCATCAAACAGAGTGGTAAAGCATCTTGAAAGATGCCAGGACATGGGCAATCTGTGCCTATGGACGTGCGTGGGCTGAGGGCACTTCAGGAGGAGAAACCCTGAGCCACAGCCTAATACAATGGACTGGAGCCAAGGAAAGGGGATGGATATTTTGTGTTCAAGGAGCAGAGCTCTGAGTGCCAGGATGGTATCTGAGCAGCCAAGGCAGGTGGGATGAGTAGATGGAACAAGAAGATAATTGTGGTTTATAAGAGCTGTTGGACATGTTTGTTATTTCAGTGGGAATGTTGATGTGTTCAAAATGAAGCATTCCTCAGGGATGTTCTTTTTTTGTTGTTTTGTTTCATTTTTTTGCTTTGTTAAGAGCCGTACAATCAAATACTTCAATACGAAGCAGAACATTTTAGATCTGCATTTCAAAACGTTTCTTTTTCAGAGCCATATGAGAAAAACATAAGGCTGATTACTCTGGAAATTACTGGCAGAGTTAGCAATTAGCAGAACAATTGCTAACGACAATGTAAGAAGATCAGCCATTGATGTATAGAATGAAATAAATAAAATCATAAAAGAGAAATCACAACAAAACTAAATATATAAATAAAAATGTGACAAAAGGTCAAGACTGCAATGAAGAGTTTCTCTCTTATCACAGAAAAAATATTTCTATTGGCAGTTTTGTTTCTTTGAGAAATTTCACTTCCCCCAAATGTCACCATTTATTTGTCGTTTCTGTATTTTTTCATACCAGTTTGAAATTTAGACCATCAGCTGCCTCAGATGGAGGTTAGATCCTAGCACCAAAGCCCCTCTGACTTGTGAAGGTCTGCCTCTCATGGTTGAGTCTTTTGCTCTTAAATAAAAGTCCTGGGAAACAGTGTTTGGAAAATGAGGCCAAGAAAGGAGTTTGCCCACAAAGAGAAGTTGTCATGATGTTGTTCCATCTCAGCATCCATAAGGTAACCATAAAAGTTGAGAAACAATTGTCATAATAAGGGCATTTATCAGCCTCCTGGGAAGAAATTCACAGGAAAAACAACTTTTACCCCACAGATATAAAGCTGATTTACATCTTCTGAGAAATTTGGCTCAATATATCAGGATGCTGCCCAGTTGGCTTTCTTCTTCATCCAGCTCAAAGAAAAGAGAACACTATTGCTAGCTGCTGGTCCAAATATTGCAATCTAATGTGACCTATGGTGTTAAAAGTGGTAATGAATTCAGTGGCAATGTGGGTGTCAAAACATTAGCCAGATGTTTGCTTTTAGCATGACACATGGAGGCTGGACTGGTTCTCTTCTCCTGGATTTAAAGTGACTGCATGACTGCATTCTGGTTTAGATTGCAGGAGGGAACATAAGCTTCACCTTGGCTAGTAAAAGTGAGAAAACACTGCTGATAGCTCTCTGGTTTGGAGGTGAACTAGGTCAGAGTAGCCCCACTAAGATGTTTTGCTAAAGGAATGACCTTCCTGCAATGGTCAGGCTATTTCTCATTAGTTGTTCCCAAGTGATTCTATGCTGCTTTGTCATTGCAGTCAGTGAACTTGGCCTTCCAGGGCAGGGCTTTCTGTTAGCAAGCAGAGCCAGTGAGGAGAATGGGCAGTGACAGATAAACATATGCCTGGGGCTCCAGAGCATGAAAGAGCAACTGCTTTAGGAGCCAGTGGACATATGCAGAGGTATTTACCAGCTAAAGGTCCTTTCTAGGCTTAAATGAGATGTAAAGATGTCTCTTCAGATGGGAAATGGTGCAGAGCTGCAGCTCCACAATTGCTTCACTGGCAGCTTTGCATCTTGGTACAAGCCCTGGTGCTGCAAATGTTCTTCCACAGGGTTTCAAAGTTCCATGTTGCTCCCAAACCCCATGGAAGTTCAGTGACCTTTCCAGTGTCTGTGACACCTGCCTGCTGTAGAGAAGAGGAGGTAGTCATCTCCTCTTCTTCTGTGCTGCTCCAAGGTGATTTAGACAACAATCAAGTGAAGTTCTGAAGTTCTGAAGCTGAAACTTCTCAAGAAACCCCCTGGTAGCTTAAGCGTATTTCCTGGTCTCTCGGGGAGGAGGGTGGTGGATCTAAACCCCAAACATGGGATTGGATCTCTATTCCCACTGATGAAAAGCTAGGCCTATTTAATGAGAGTGTCTTTCAAATTACACAGCCCAATTGGAAGGAAGCAGTTAGAAATTTCAGAAATATTTTACATATTATCCCCCAGTTAAAGACAAAGAAACAAAAGCATTAACTGAGATCCTCTAGGGGAAGAAGCCAAATTTTCTGTCTCCACTGTTAGATATCCTGGAACACCAAGGACCCTGATGAGCTGGGCTCAGCTGCCCTGCAATGCTGCAGGTTGCAAAGGCTGAGAGAGCTGAACTTCAATCTGAGGATGTCTTGGCCACGTTCAATGTGCAAACAGCCACTGTTTTACAGAGATTGTCTTTGCTTGAGGCTATCCCATGTAACTCCTCCATTTTTTTCTTGTTTGATCATTTCCTTGGAAGCCAGAGAGTCCTTGTTGTGGGGACACTGGTAGAAAGTGGTTGTCACACATTACACCAGCAACATCCCAGTTGCACTTGGTAGGGTCAAACTTCCTTCTGGTGATAAATCCATGGGGTCTGTATATATTGCTGCCTCTCAAGAGAAATCTAGGTCTGACATGATAGTCAGCAGCAAAGTCCCAGGAAGTACTATCCAAATCAATCTTACTCATCTTGGCTATTAGGGATCTTGAAATCTTCTAATGAGTCAGTCAGACAGAAGACATGACTCCCAAAGACTCATGGAAATTACTTTGGAGAAGACAATGAATAATTTTCTTACATCAGCTAGCTAAAGAGCTAAATCAGGTCAAGGAAGAGCAGTCATTATTAAAACCATCATCATTATTTTTAGTAGGGACTAGAATTTAAATATACAGAGAGGAAAAGTGAGAAAAATAGATGTCCAGAAAAGTGTGTGTTACAAGCAACTTGACAGCAGGAGAAAATGGTACAGGTGTGCAAAGTGAGGCAGAGACAAATTAGTTAAGGCCACATTAAAAAAAAAACCAACATTAGGAACCCAACACAGATTTTAGTTGGTTTTTTTTTACAACTCTATTCCAAGAAGGAGACAGGATTTACTGTTTGCTGTGCAGTGTTTGGATAAAAAAACATCCCTAAAATCCAAATAGACCTCTCCTGTAATGGTTCCATCACAACACTGTGAGACAGGGGAAGCCTAGAATGGTTTTGATGGATGCTGTTGCTTCCAGCTTCTGGTTTGGAGCAGTGGCTGCTCACAGCCCACGATGCAGGAGTGAAAAGGAAAGTGCAATAATCTAATACAGATGTTTCAGCAGCGAGTGAATCCTTGGTTTTGACAGCAGTTCTCTGGCATTCAGGAAATTACTGTGGTCAGAGATTAATGCTTTCCACAGCTCTGCTTTCTTTCCAGGATGAGGGAAAATAAAACATGAAAAATGAATGTAGAAGCTACTGCAAGCTGAGAGATGGTCCTAGAGTTTGTTTTTTCCCCCACTCCATTTAAAGCCATGTTTGCAGGAGAAAGTGTAAGAAGCAAATATTTGCCTTAGGTTGTGTTTGTTTCTGGAGAATGTAACAGCCAAGTGCCAGAGCCAACAAAGACCAGAACTCAGATCCTCACCATGCAGGGGTTCCTCCTCAATCCAAATAACTCCCTGTGCTGGGAGTACCTTAGCACAACAATGAGGGGTCAGGAGAGAGAGAGAACCTGAGCAAACCTAGCATGAATGACCAGGATCTCATGGAATGTTAGGAAAATAAGTTGTTTAGGACAGCTCTTGGCACCTATTCCAGTATTTGCAGCACTACATCATATGAAAAACCCTTTGTGTAACAGGGACCCACCTCTAATCACTTCTGATTTTATGAAGAAGCTGAGTGAAGCACTGTACTCATAAGAAAATCTGGATTTTCCTGCAGAAGGGCTTCGTTTTAACAATGATGGCTGTGGCACAACTGCCAGATTATGAGTCTCTGAGGATGGATATCCTCTTGGCTGCAGATAAGTTGTTCAAGCAAAATGCAGCCAAAATTGCCAATAAATGAACTAAAAGGGGAAAAAAAGGCATGTTAAAGATATCAAACAGCAAGAAAAACTCTGCCTCTGGTTGGGGGAAGAGTAATACCCATAGATACTCTGGTATTGGTGGTATATAGTTGCCAGAGTATATAGGTGTATTACCAACTACCTGCTCTGTTGTTATTCTCTTTCCTAGGCAGCTTGGTACTGTCAGAGAAAAGACTCCAGACCTTTTTCTTGTCCCAGCAAGGCCCCTCTTCTTGTTGGTAGAGGGAAAAAGGGGAGGAGTGAGGTCACTGCATGAGAAGATATGGTAACCTCTTTCACCCAGGAATCAGGAAATAATTGGAGAGAAACCAGAGAGACATCAACTTGCCACAGGACAGGGAGCAAGACTGTGGTAACCTCTGGTCTCCTGACTTTCCAGCAGGATTAATCTTCTTTTCATTGTATTGATGCAATGAACCTTAAAACTTAGGAAGCTGATAAAGAAGGGAGCTGATGTGCACAATTTAGTGTAAAAAAACCCCTTTGTGCTCATAGTCCATGTAATTGTTTTTTGAATGCTTCTGTGAGCATTGTTAAATTCTTTAGAAGTAACTACCTGGATTCAGATTAAGAAAAACTTTTTAGCTTCATGGAGGCAAAATGAATTTTGGGGAGGTTCACAACATGCTCGACGAGCTGAAGCTGAATGTGGTAGGAACAGTGTGATACATTCAGCTGAAGCAGTGCCTTCAGGTGTCAGCTGCACACTAGATACCTAAAAATACAATGAGCTCTTGGGGTTATGATAGATACTTCCTAGAATTTCTACAAAACAACCTGAAACTCAAAAGAGTTAAATAAAAAACACCACAAAAGTTAGTAGAGGAAAAGAAAACACAGAACATCACAACACTGAAAAACCCCTTAATATGAGGAATTTCCCACATCTTGAATACTGTGTGTAAGTCTGGCACTCTTATCTCAAGGAAGATGTTGGAGAAGTACAGAGGAGGGCAACAAATCCATGCAGGTGTTAGCAACAGTTTCCCCATGAACTCTGATCAAGTATGTTATGACTCCTCAGTCTGGGAAATTGATGCTTAAAGAAGCAGAAAAAAGTCAGGGGAATGGATGTGGTGGAGAAGAACCAGATACTTCTGGCTTCTTCCAAAGTAAGAACTAGGGGGCATTGAATGAAACTAATACACGTCATCATAAAAACCAAAACAAAATGAAACACAACAGGCTTCTTCACCAGAGCATGTTGATGTACAGGGCATTTATATGGGTCCTGGAAGAGTTTGCATGAGTATTTGAAGAAATAGATTGATAAATGAGAAAATTACATCAGATTCAGGAAATATGACCTGAAAGTAATGATGGACAGTGGGAATGCACAAGGGAAGTGTCATGTTTTCATGCCATGATCTGATTCTCCTTGAGTCTATACAAGGCCAACAACTTTGAAGCCATCTCCAGGAACATCCCTAACAGAGAATCCTTCTCAACCAAAGGCATCTTTCATGCTTCTCTGTCACATTGGAGAACTGTGTTGTTAACCCCTATGAGGTGCCTACCTGACCTGTGCTGCCCCATCCATTCACTGATCTACCCCAAAAAAGAGTCTAGGGCAAGAGTGCTGGGCTCAGTGCTGTGAGACTGTGGGTGCCAGCACTGGAAGAAAAGGAGGTGGACCTGTCATTGGACTGGTACCACCCATAACCCCATGACAGGCTCAGCAGGAGTTCAGCTCTAATTGTCAAGATGCAGGAGGTAAGGAGAATCTGGGACACTGAAGGGAAGTAACCTGCAAGGTCTGTCACAAGACTAAGACATAGGGTTTAAATCTCTTCTCTGAAATCTGCCTTGGTCATCTTCTCTTATTTGGCCATAAGTGTTGTATTTTCCCATAATGACTGGTTCAGGATCACCAGACTGGTTAATGAACTGGAACAATCTCACAAGAGATGAACCCAAACTGTAATTCAGCCAAGAAACATCAATGGTTCAACTCTCTGATTAGGAGATGAGCTTAAGCCCCTCTTCAAGGAAAAATGAGGTCTGTGGGGTTTAAGTCAATTCTTATCACAGTTATCATCTCAGGACATGAAAGGTAAGAGAGATGAGTCTCCATGTGCTTAGCAAAGATTAGAAAATGCTTCATTTCCTTCTCATATGATATACTTAATTCCCAAGTATCTGCTGGACAGCTTGAGTGGATTCTTTGCAGTGCTGACTTTCCCAAAGCAATGTCATCTCCTTCAAAACAATGGATTCCAAGCAACATGTTCCTATTAAGAAGAACCACACAGCTGAGGTATTTGCTTAACTGGAGCTTCTTTACAGAAACTAGGTCAGCTCCACGGTAGCAAATCACAGTGATGGTCATTTAATTGGGATGCATGGGCAAAGTGGGCATGCCAGGTGAGACCCTGGGTGTGATACATATTCTGGTTTCTGGGACATTCATTCTAACGATGTTGAACAAGATGACCAGCCCAATACTTGCTGATTTATTCTGTACAGTTGCATTTTATGCTTGTCTCTGACTCTTAGCAATCACAGCTATGAATCATTGCAGACACCCCACTTGAAATAATTTTTTTCATCCAGATGCATTCAAATCAGAGCATGGATCACCAAGCAAACTCATAAAGTTGCAGGATTTTAACAAAATTCACTGGCAGCAACATTTTTTTTCCCTATAGAAAACTGGAAACTTCAAAAGAACATTTAAATTTATGGTTAATTATATAATACAAAAGGATAATTAGTGATTGGAATCTGAGATGATGAAGGGTTTGGGCTGAAATACGTAGATGATCAATGATATCCATCAAATGAAAAGTGTGGCTAATGTTTTCACTCTTCTGATGCAATGACCTTTCCCTGACCTGGCTAAAAATCCTCTTGCTTACAACAAAAAGCTGTTAGTGAGGCTGTTGAGGTAAGGACCATCACCTTTCTCTACCTTGATCCTGACTTTTAAACATCAATGCATAGCAATATTTCTAATAAATATAGTGCATTTAGTAAAGCTCTTTAAAAAAAAAGGAAAAGACTGTGCACGCAGTGGAAGGGGAAAGACATGAACAGTAATGATCATAAAAATAATGTCATGACAATTCCTCTGTCAGTTGAATGCAGAGCCCTAAATTAAAATAAGCTAAGTGTGAGACAGCTTCTAATTGAAGCATTATAGGAAATTTCCTAGAGGATATTAAAATTCCCTTCTAGAGGAAATACAGTGCAAAGAGATTCAAGCACTAATTAAGCAGAAAAATAAACCACGAGGACTATAAACATTCCAGCCAATAAACTGGAGAAAAGCTCTTCTCCATGGAGCTTGGCCACAGTCTGTGTATCCAAGAACTGCAATCAGTCGATGATGGAGTTGAAACAGTCATTGGGTTTCCTATAAAGCTAGGATGAGAATCATCCCAACAGACACTCCAGTGATGGCCCAGTGCTGTGGAAAGCATCCTGTTTGTACAGTGCACAAGCAGCCTGTGCACCAGTTGGCTTTATTTATGTTTGATTTGTTTTTAGTGTTTATAAGAGACACCAGAACTGATATGCTTGTGGAAAGGCCTCTTGACCAACAAGAATTCCCTCCTTTGGTAAATGTGGATGATGTCTTCATCATGTGCCATAATCACCTTCCAGCTCTCACTATGAAAGATTCACTTGACAACTTTGAATCCATTTGTAGAAAATTAACAGAATTAGTCACAGCCATATCTATTGGTAGCACCTGGGGGATGTGAGAAAGGAACTTTGACGCAGACCTGTCTGGAAACAAAAGTTCAGCAGGATATATAAAGAATCCAAAAAGCTTTGGACATTTATAAGCATAAATTTTTGAACAGCAACTAAAAAAAAAAAAAAAGAAACCCAACCAGAGAGAAAAGGAAATGTTAGGACTTTTAATAGAATAAGTAGAAATGGACTGAGAAGATGGAGGACAGCTTGGATGAGACTGAATGAGTACAGATGGGTCTCAGGAAAAGAAGGCAAGATATTGATAATGGTCTTCAGAAAAAATGTATTTCCTCAAATGGAAGTAGTTAAAGAGGGGAAGGATTTTAAGGATAAAAAATGTGTAGAACTGGCAATGCTGTAAGAAATTTCTGTTAAAGGAAGACATACAGATTATAACAACACGAAAAATGGCTTATGAAAGTTATAAGAAGCTTACTTGCCAAAAAAACCCCTTTATGGGTCTCATAGACAGGTAGAAAGCAAAATTCAGAAACTTCATCAAAGCACAAATATATAAGGATAAAAATCAGATAGACAGACAAAGAACAACAACAAATTTATAAGTTTAAGAAGAGTTAGGTGAATGTTCAAGCCACAGTTCTTCATCTCAAGGGAAAGGAAGATTTTAGATAAAGACAAAAAAAACCCAAAACATTATCTCAAAAGCAATTACGGGTTTATAACAATAAATATTACTGAAAAGAAATGAGAAGTCAGGTTAAAACAGAAGAAGAAGAAAAAAAATATAGAATCATAGAATTGTTGTGATTGGAAGGGACCTTAAAGGTCATCTAGTTCACCCCACATGCACACTAAGCAGGGACATCTGCAACAGAGCAGGTTGCTCAGAGCCCTGTCCAACCTGACCTTGAACACTTCCATGGGTGGGATATCCAAAACTTCCCTGGGCAACCTGTGCCAGTGTCCCATCCCCTTCACACTAAAGCAGGAAAGTGTTTCAAACACTTGGTCTTAACAATATCCACCTCTGTGTATTCTGGGAGATAGCTGGCCAAAGACACAGAGATATGGTAAAAAGCTTTGAGACCAAGGGATGGGGTGGTGATGTGGGAAAAGACTAAGACAGTGTCTATCTTTGGAAAGATGGATGGGGTGATGCAGTGAGTTAACATCATTTCAATTTGCAGAATAATGCTGAAATAAACACTCAGCCTGTAAGTGTGAAGATAACAGAAGGATGAATAACAGCCAAAACATGTATATTTTTCCTAAAGAACATCCTGTGTTGAAGAAATATATATATAGAGAGAGAGAGAGAGAGAATTTTTGGGGGTTGTTTGTTTTATTTTTTTTCCACAGAACAATAGGCCTGGGGAATAAGAATGAAACTGCAGATGTCAAATACTGTGACTTAAGGTCTGGACATGATTTCACTAGATAATCTTCTAAGCAATTTTGGGAACAAAGGATTACGTAAAACTACTATCTATTGTACTGGTATTTAACTGGAAAATAATAAAGAATTAATAACTATTCTCTGAAAAGTATCAGACCAGAACAATGTATTAAGAACTAAAAGTGTACATCTGCTGTAGGACAGGTACCAGTCAACATTTTTTATTAATGATTTTGAGCTTCTACAGACTAATTGCATTTGCAATCCATGTGAACAAATAGGAGACAAGGCTGAGATCCAAAATTATCTTGACAGATTGGAAAAATTATCTGGAAAAAAACCCAAAGAAAGTCCAGTTCAATGAGACCAACTGCAAAATTCTAACTCTCAGAAAGAATATTCAGCTGGGTGTTACAGGAGAGGGGAAGAGTGACAGCAACCAGCAGAGGAGAACTGGGGCCATGGTAGGGACAGAAGGAACATGTGTTAGGAATTCACACTGCTGTGGAAAAGCAAACTGCCCTGCAGAGATGAGAAGCACTGGGCTGTAAGTAAAAATCAAAGAAGTTCATAACAACTCTTTTTTTCTCACTTAAATTGTTCAAGCTTGTGGAATCATATTGCTGTAAATGTATTGGAAATTAATACAATTTTTCCCCAGTCTGTGATTTTTCAGGATATTCTGATTACTTACACTTTTAATTGGGATGCTAACAAAGAAAAAAAGGACCCAGGAGAGACAATGGGAAGGTGGTCTAATGATATGATCATGACTAAGACCAGTTTTGTCAGAGAAATACTGGTAATTTTGGTCTACAGAAAGTTTGTGGCTTGTGATGAGCTCTACTATTCAGAAAGGAGATGTCATAGGACTGTTTGTGGTTGGTAATGGGTGACATCTGGAATTCCATAGACCCATGTTATTAAATTTCAGGTTGGAAGTGGCCTTCAGTGGTCATCTAACCCTGCTCAAAACAGATCAGGCTGCTCAGGGACACATGATGAAAATGAAAGATGCTGAAAAGAATGGATTGCAAATGTAAAACAATTTAAGGAAAGAAGGAAAAAAGGTTGGAAGGGAAGGGGGAGAGAGTTAATACTTCTTTTGTACGGATTGCACTATGTACAGACAAAGGGATAAGGGGGTGCTAATGTCCCAAGCTCTTTAATATTTTGATTGGCATCAACAGTGTAAATAAGTCAACTGTAGTTAAAACTTGTTCCTGCATTTCCAGACAGCTCTGTAAAAAAGTAGAAATTTAAGGAGGGGATGAATCCTGCCAGCATTTACCCAGACATGTTAAACTGCTGAGTTCAACAACACTACTTTGGTGAAGAAAAAGTTTTCAAGACAGTGTGCCAGGCATGTCCCTTAAACAGCTTAGCCTGTGATTCTTGGTCAACAGGCTTTCGAAAGCATATCCAGTTCCCAAGCCCTTTGGAACCCTTACCTGGCATTAATTCCATTTGTATTTACTAGTGCTGTGAGTTATAGGTGTCACATGGACTGATATCTGAAAAACAAAAAGGCTGTTATTTTTCATACTCTTTGGTTAGGAATAACAAGTCTACTTATGGGCCAGAAAGAATGATTTCCCATTTGGAAGAATTTAAAGAATTAATTATTTGGCAGAACAAATGTACTTGTAAAATTAAGCGTCAGAACACATTTTGCCCTTTGATTCCCTCTAAAATTCCCAGATAAACCAACTTACCCCAGATACACAAATCATATAGGTCAGCTGTCTAGCAGGGAAAGAGGAATGCTGTGCATAAATACGTAAAAACTCTGGATTTTTAAAGACAGAAAGTAACCTGAGTTGACTTAAGTCATCTTCGATCCACAAACAATTTAAAAATGTTTGAAATTTTTACATGGTTATCAAAAACTTTGCATTTGGAATATGTGAAAGCCATTTAGAGAGATGTACATATATGTACTTCCAATCCAAGAATCCAGAAAAATATCACAGGAACTTGACAGAATCTGAATTCAGTACAAATCGTTCATGCTCTCCATCACCATGTTGAAAATCCAAGCAAAGCATGTAAGGAGCTTTTATGTACATAGTAATATATATTTATAATTTAAAATTTTCTTAGAGAAAATCTTCCAAAGTATGGCAGTGATGAAAACAGGTATCTTAGATCATTTGTTTCATGATTTATCTCTAACCTGGCTAACGCTGCAAGAAATGACATGCTGCCTTTTTCTTTTATTTACAAAGTATTGTAACTGGGCTGGACTTTGAAAATTATGACTATATTTAGATGTAAATCAAGGCATCCAGAGAGTTTTCTCAGAGCTCACACTAATCAGAGTGGTTAATAAGGTAGTGATCGATGAATCAGGTGCTTACAATTTGGTAATTTGGGATTTTGCTTTCATAATCACCCAGTGCCAGCCATACTGAGCTGACGTTGACAGAACCTGCAGCAGAATTTGCAACAAATCAAACAAATGATTGAGTTACTGCAGCTAATCACTTGTGTTGGGTAAAATGGCTTCCAGACATGGGTCACACTGCAATGCTTCACAGCATTAAAGGCAGAACAAACAAGGAATTGAAGCACAGTTTTCACTGAGATACATTGAGATGTTCCTGTTTGGGGGAACACTGGGGGAAAGCATATGTTCTCAATTGTCCTGTCCCAACAAGCCCTGCTCAAAAGTCTGTCCCCATCTTTCTTATAGGCTCCTTTAAGTCCTGAAAGGCCATATAGAATAGAATAGAATGCTGCATAAAAGAAAAACCACCCACATTTATTATTAATAAATAATTAAATGCTAAAAATAAAATGCTAAATTTGTTTAGCTTGATTTTTTTTTTAGAGGAATAGAAGGGCTGAGGACATCTGGATCTGCCAGGCATGGTGAAGTTTCACCCCACATCTGGCAGCCTCAGAGAGCTCCTGGCAGCCTTCTGCTTGCCAGAGAGCAATTCATTCCTGTGCTGAGGTGGTGGCTTTGGCATGGATCAACATGAAGGATGTCAATACCACTTATCCTCTAAACTTTACCAAAATTATATGACCTGGAGGGAGAACAGACTTCCAGAGCAGCCAGGCAGTAGTGGGTAGAAACAAGTTACTGAGATTTTATGTGACCATCTTGCTTGCAAAAAAGTTATTCTGCGGTTCTGTTTTCACTCCATGGGCACATAGTTTAATTTGCCAAACTGTAATCATGCCAATATTAAATATCCATAATTGAGTCAGTCATGCAAAGTAAAACCTGACCACTGGGGAGTTATTAGAGGTGATGTACTTATTTTTTATGTGCATATTAATCTGCTAACTTTAAATCTAAAGAACATTGTTAGACTGGAAAGGCACTCATTACTAAAATTAGGCTGAAAGTTATAAGGCAGAAAAGATGCTGAACGATCTCATGTGGCAACAGTGATTTACAAATATTCATTATTAAAATACGGAGAGAGATTGTGTTTTGAGACTTTAATTATTCTGTAAACAGTATCTGGTTGACTTGTATTAATCTTATGTTTTCTTGACCTGTGCGAATGGCAGAGGAATTTATTAGCATTTGTCATTTATATCTATTTAGCAAACATGTCAAGGTGACAGAATAAGTGAGGTTAGAAGGTTGGGAAGGGAAGAAATGATAACCAACTTTGCAACTTGTACTTCAGCTGATCAAGGAACTGTGAACCACAGCCATAAGATGGGTTTCAATTATGTTAAACTTGTCTGAAATTGCAGCATTTCTCAGATGTCAGTGTGACATCAAGTGGATGACTCTACCAGTACTGGAAAGAGGTTTGCTGTGTTCATGAATAATTAAGCTTAAGTAAACTATATATTTGCTGAATTTGAGATATGTAAAGTTCCCCCAAAGACAAATAAGATTAGGGTATAACCCAAAGCATTTTAGGAATCTTGTGGTAGCATGCTTAGAATAGTCCAAAGGGATAACTGTGTTTGTTTTTTTGAGCATCCTTTCCTGAGCAGATTTGAGATAACCCTCGTGACTCTGCTCTCCAAGGACAGCACTGTGTCTAATCCATTGCAAAGCTCTCTGTGCCTTTCACTAATCATCTGACAGAGCCCAGCTCTGAAATGCTGAGCACTGTTAATATTGACCCATGTATTTATGGCTATTAACATAATGTCAAATAGTGCCATTTCACAGTGGCTGGTGACTTGGAGAGTGGAGAGTGTCACAGACCAACAGAGGATTTGTAAGGGCACGTCAGTGTACAACCAATAACTATTAAATAGCCCAATACATGTGAGTGATTTGCAGAAAAACCTCTCACTTTGTATATAATATTGAGAGTCTCAGCACATGGGAGGTGAAGCTGAAGATTATAAAAGAGAATCCCAGAATCATTCAGGTTGGAAAAGACCCTTGGGATCTTCAAGTCCAACCATTAACTTTATTCTACAAAGTTCACTCCTAAACCGTGTCCCTCAAAACCACATCTAAACAATCCTTAAACACACCCAGGAATGGTGACTCAACTCTCTCCCTGGGAAGCCTGTGCCAGTCTCTGGCTACCCTTTCTCTGAAAAAATATTCCCTAATGTCCAGTCTAAACCTCTGAGTCCCTGAGACTTCACATGTGTTTTACAGGTCCTTGCTACTTCATGGGTAAAACTCACCTTGGTCTGGCAGAGGCAGAGACAGGCTGCCAGACTGTCAACTTTGCTCCCTGGGATGTGGACCAACAATCTTCTTCATGTGTCTGAGACCATGAGGCTGAATTACGGCTGCATTAGGTCAAGTCAAGATTTGATCTAATGGGCTGCAGAACAGCTCTGAGCAAAACCCTGAAGGGTCAATGACTGGTTACATTAAAAAGCTAGAAGAATGGCTGTGTGCCATGAAGCACTGAGCTGTATCTGTTATCCTCTGGAAAATTAGACTAACTCTTCAGATATGCTGATAATGATGATCCCTGAAATAGTTTTGATTATCCAGCCCTGTAAATGCTTTGACATGGCTCCAAAGCTTTTTGTCCCTTCCATCAGTCATCCAACGTATCAATCAACGCTGTCCCTTCAGCAGCTTCACCTTTCACAATGAAATCAAGAAATAAGCAGGAAACAGAAATGCCCCCAAAACTGTCCCTGAACTAATTACAGCCTCACAAAGTTGTTACGTTAAATGTTATTTAAGCACAGTGAGAATAGTCTTTTATTATCCATTTGGATAAATTCTGAAAAAAAAAAAAAAAAAAAAAAAAAAAAAAAAGAGACCAAAACCTGCAGGAAACCAATTTAAATCTGCTCTGTATCATTCCAGAGAGACCTTATAATGAACTGCAAGTGCAGGCTGGGACTCACACGTGATGGGATTCTATACATTCACGTTTCAGTGTTTGCATGCAAGTTCATATTCAGCATTTCCTTGTGGGTGAGAACCTTCTTCTGGCTACTGATGAGTGTAGACAACCCTTTGGGAACAAAAATGTTTCCTAAAATCCAAAATAAACCTCCCTGGCACAATTTGAGGTTATCTCCTATTGTTCTGTGACTTGTTAATAGGGAAAACAAACCAACCCTCACCTCACTAGAACCCTTTTTTCACCCCAGCCCACATCTACCACTTGAACATGCAGAAATGGGTTCCACCAAGGCTCTTGTTAGGCTGCACTTCACCTTCTGCCTTCAGCACGTCTTTTTCAGTAAAAAAGTGGAGACAGATTGCTTTTCACATACTTTTTCTTTGCTTGATCCCCTGCAGAAGACTTCTGTTTTCCTGAAGTCTGAATATTCTTGTCCCTTGGTTCAAATAAATATATCTGCTTATGGGCAAAATGTCACCTTGGGAGTTTTCTGTAGGAAGAGAAGAGGAAAAGCTAAATGTGACATTTATAGATATGTTGTTTAAAGGTGTCACTGCCTCTTTTGCTCTTTCTTGATGCCTCTGAGGAACACTCTTCTGCAGAATGCTTTAGAGCAGCTTGCTTTAGTAACACTGCTTTTTGTTTGTTTGGTTTTTTTCCCCTTGATCTGTTTATATTTTTTTTTAATCGATAGATCTCAAACAAGATTCCTTACCTCATTTAACAGGAGGTGAAGTGAATCCCCCTCATTATGTTTTTTATGCCATTGTCAGAGCTGGAATTAGAAGTGAGCCTCTTGGGCAATGCACTGCCAACTCTGCTCCACTGACCGAGAAAGCCAAAAATATCCTTTAATCCCCCAGAATACCATATAAATATATGTTCCATAACACAATGGCATAAAAATGGTCATTTGCCATGCTGGAAAAGCCCTTTTGGCACTTGGTGATTAGCAGTCTCAGAGTCACATCCAAAACTCTTTTGTGTCATCAGTGCTCCATGCTGCAATGATCTCTGATTCTTGCCAGGTTCTGCCCATGAGCAGGGACTTACCAATGGGATCTGGAGCCCTGGGAATAGCACCAGGATTTAGAGAGGTTACCTTGAAAATCCACTTGCTTTTGCTGGACCCTGGTGGGTGGGGGCACAACAGAAGTAGCCACAGCAAACATCTCATGGACCATAAAGGCTGTGGGGGGCTGTTACACATTCCTCCCACGAGTTCCTTTACAACACAGAGCAGACTTTTGGCATTCAGATTCTAGCTACTTTTTGGCTGTATGGTACAGCAGCACAGTTGCCTACTTTATTTTATTTTTAGCCTACTGCTGACAGATTTTGAGGGGGGGAGGGGGGTGGTGTCTGTTTATTTCATGCTGTGGCAGTGCTTGTCCAACTTAGCTGGCCATGGAGGACACGTTCAAAATTCAACCCAAAATTCAGTGCACAAGGTCACTTTGCTTCACATCAGAGAAGCTTTCAGGGGCAGTTAAAGCAGAGCATGGAGAACAGCCCATGGCCATCCCAAATACACTTTCATTTGCTTTAAAACTCCAGTTGTCACTTCTGTGCCTCCCATTTAATCTGTCTCCAGCTCCCCAGCATTGTCAATGGTTATAAATAGAGAGGGACAACTTCAATGAAACAACGCTTTCAGTGCTTCCAGTTATCTGTCAACAGCCTCTTACAAATGCAGTAGAATTTTCTCCCAGAAGAGACATTGGGTTTACTGGTGATTTGTGTTACTCTCCCTCTCTTGTACAGAATGAGAAAATAAAGACAATACGCAGTTTTGCTTTGCTTTTTTTCTTCTGTACTTCAGTAGTCCCTAGAGGTAGAAATGCGACGTATAAAATTCCCAGGAAAAGTTTTGCTCTTTGCCAGAATATCATCAATCCTAAATGACAAATCCTTCCTTTCTGATTTTGGGCTGGCCACCTTTTTTCCAGCAGAGGTCTTGGGGCCAAAGCTGGAGTTAATGAAAAGTTCCTCATTGAAAAGTCCATCATCATCACAGACTGCCATGTATGGCTGAGGACAGATGGGACTTGTTCCAGGCCCAAGGACGTAGCTCATCCATGTCCATGCATCTCTGTGCAAAGAGCTGGTTTAGGAGTGCTGTTATGCAACAGGAGATGATATGTATCTGAGTCTCTAAGCAGCCCCAGGGCAGAGCTTCCAGGCCTGGCTCACCATACTGTACACCTTGGTGTGATTTTTACCTCATTCTGGTGCTTTCTGGGACAGCACAATTTCAGAGGATCATAGAAACACAGAATGTTTTGGGTTGGAAGGGACATTTCAAGGTCATCTAGTTCAGCCACCCTGCAGTGAGCATGGACATCTGCACCCAGAGCAGGGTGCTCAGAGCCCCTCCAACCTCCCCCTGGGATGGTGCCAGGGATGGGCAGCCACCACCTCTCTGGGTAGCCTGGGACAGGCTCTCACCACCCTCAGTTTGAAATTTTTTTTCTTCTCTCTATCTAAATCTCCCTCTTTTAGTTTTAAACCATCACTCCTTGTCCTGTCCCTGCTCAAAAGTCTTTATTTATTGAAAGACTGCAACACCATCTCCTCAGAGTATTCTCTTCTCCAGACTGAACAACCTCACCTCTCTCAGCCTCTCTTCACTGGGAGAAGTGTTCCAGCCCCTTTATGGAATCAGAGAAGCCATCTGTCGAGGACCATTCCCAAAAGGTAGGATAGAAAACATCAACCTCTTTGTTGAGAAAAAATATTGAACAATGCGTGCCTTGCAGCAGAAAATAGATTCTGGCTCCTTTTATTCTCTACCATGTATGTTGATAATATAGAAATGAACTGTGAAATTTGTGTTTATTCCTTCTTTCCTACTGATGAAGCAATCAACACCTGTGGGCAACAGGGTGTTCTGTGCTGGCTGATCACTTTTGGGCTGAGAGCTTCTTTGACTGCTTGACTTATTGGCAGATGCCTCCCAGTTCAGCCCTGTGGCATCTTCAAGCAGAGGTGTGCAGGACAGAGCATAGCAAGGGAAGGAAAAAGGGAAGGCCATCCATGAGGACAGTTACAGCTACACTTCCTATTTCGAGAGTATTGGCTTATTCTGCAACACTGACTGCTTGTGCACCTCAGTTTACCCAGAAGTGAAATCAAGGCCATCCCAGGGTGCAAGGACTGTGCATGCTGACCTGGCCATTAACAGGATTGTTCTGCTTTGGGGATTCTCCAAAATGGTATTATTGATTTTCTGCATCATGTGGCAAATGTTTAGCCCAGCTCTTGGATGTTTGAACTCCTTTCATGCTTGGAAGAAATGTGACTGTAGGAGTCCCATCCACAGCAGAACAGAAAGGGCTTGAAAACCCATTTACAATAAAAACGCAACTTTTGGAAATGAAACCTTTTATTTTATGTCCTTATGTTTTTAATTTGCCAGACAAGTGGGAGAGAAGTGCTGAGAAAGCAGCATGAATAACAAGGCAAAGATAAAAGCCACACTGTCCTCCTGCTCACACTTTAGTGTTCCTTAGCCTTTAGCTTACATTAGGCTATCTGAAGCATTTTACCATTCTGGGCTAAAAAGTATCATCAGAAAATAAAAGCTTTTTTTTTTTTTTTTTTCTCTCCTTAAAGAGCAATAGTGGTTTTGTGCTCAGACAGTATCTTGTTCAGATAGGAAAGAGATACAAAGAGGGAGCCCAGATCTTGTCCAGCTCTTCTGTGGGAGAATATCTGATATGAAACAAGCTAGAGATTCCCTCTGTCGCATTGCAGAGGCACTGGGGAGCATTTCCACTTAACATTTGCATGAAAATGTTACCTTCAGTGTGATGTAATCACTTTCAGACTTTACCTCACTTGTCAAATTTGGGTAGCACTGTAAAAAAGGGATAAAACTGTTTTAGGGCTGACATGGGAAGACAAATAACACACAGTGTGACTGTGCAGCCTTATTTCTTTAGGAAAGTAGGTTAAAAAGCAAGAGACATGGCTCATAGTATTTTATTCCTCAGTTTCCCTGCTCTACAGGGTTGCTAGAAGTTTTCTGTTATTTTCTAGAGTAGTGAACAGAAACTCCCTGGCTGCTTCAGATCAATATCACTAAAAATGGACTTTGTTTTATTTATTCCTTTGGCAAATGAGTGATGGCCTCACTGGAGCTCTTCTGATTCATATGTCTGTAAGACATTGTTATAATTACTGAACATCTGGCCTTCTACAGATCTGGGGACTTCACAGAGATCTGCAAAACCTTGTCACAATGACTAAGACTCCAAGAAATCACTACAAGTTTGCCATTCCCTTCACCTTCACCACTGTTTATCAGCATTTCTTTTAAGACTCTGGTCCTTGTAATTTCTGAGGTTGTTGTAGCAAGTGGATGGATCACTGGTGTGATGAGTGTACTCCTTTTTCTCAGTGGCTGTGATCTATTTGTGTCTTTCTCTTTATAGAAAGTTTCTCCCCCTTTGTCACTGTGGGAAGCTTCATTTATGGAACCTCCAAATATGAACAATTAATCACCATTGATGGTGCTCTGTAAGTAGTGTGAAACAATTACAGTCTGATGCCAATGACCCCACAGCTGCTGTTGGCATGAAGAGAGCATGTTTGGTGCTGGGTTTCTGACTGACAACTTGGAAAGGAGCTGAAAGAACATTAAATTGTGTTTCAATGAGGTGCAATGCAAGCAGGGGAGCTGCTCAAGCCCTCAAAGAGGTTTCCAAAACCAAAGCCCCATACGAGGACAAATAACAGTCCTTCAGGAGTTTACAACAGATGAAAGTGTAAGAGCAAATTGGTTTTGAGGAACCTTGGCTGGGAGGTGTATGACAGACAGAGAAAACTTGCCATTGCAATAAGATGTAGGTTGTGATTCTATTGTCTTACCTAGTCAACCCCCAATTATCCAGTCATAAAATCAATCCACCTGCACGGCCTGATGTCTGAAGACAGCTCACTTATGCACTCTGAGTAAGCACAGTCCAGTTGAGAGAAGCTGCATCATCACATCCAATGAATCAAGTGTGACCTGTGAAGGTTTGATCACCACGTCAGCTAGGATGGGGAAAACTTACAGACACGGAAGATGAGCTGGGGGCTGCTCAACACTTGGGAGAGAATAAAAGGGAATCCTCTTCCCCAAGCCATTTTGTGCAAGATTGACAGGAGAACTAAGGTGACATTGCCCAAACCTGGTCATCCTCTCTGTGCAGTAATGGTTGCAGGAAGGGTGGGGGCCAGGCAGGCTGCAAGGTGAGAGCAGACAGACATCTGTCTGTCCATCTGTCCATCTGGAGTGCCTGCCCCACTCCTGCAACTTATCAGGAATTGGGCATTTGCTGAGAGCTTTATAGTTTGGAAGATTGGCTTCCTCCTTAATCTCCTTTCTTGTCCCAAAAGGTTTTTGTGAGACATAAAGAACGATGATCCATCCTTTTTTATGCAATATTTTTTATCAGATGGGCAGACCATTATGTCTTCCCTTCAGTCTTCACATTTCTGGGCTGAATAAGCTCATTTCTTTCAGTGATCATTAAAGATACTTTTTAACATGCCTGCCACTCTTGCTGAACCCTGGACTTCCTCCTGTCCATTTCTCACTTGGTTAGAAAAGTGTCTTAGACTGGGTATGAGAGTGCAGGTAAAACTTCACCCATTTCTAAGCACAGAGGATTAATTTCTTCTCATATCTAACACAACAATTTTTTTTCCAAAGCCCAAAAAGGGATTATTAGCAACTTGTTTCTGCCAACAGCATGAAAAGAAACTGAAAGGAGACAGAAAAGGAGAATTCTTTTCACACATTATTCTGTCACCTGCTGCTCCCCTCGTTGCAACATGCTGTGGCTGCCCAACATTTACGTGGCTTCAGAAAGCAAGTGGATGGAATTATAGAAGAAAAAATAAATAAAAAATTGAAGTAACATCCACCCAGGGTTATCAAAGTAGAACAGGTGTCCCACCTGAGGGAGGTGTTTCTTTCTGTGTCTGACCCATTCTCAGCCAGGCCCCTTCCTCAACTGATTGAAACTGCAAGTCCATGTTTTAGAGGTAAATTTAATGGTCCATCAGGGATGGTTCCCTTGTAAGGGACGTTATCTTGAGGCAGAATAACTCCAGCTACACCTGTGCCTTACTTGGAGGTGTATGACTATTTTCAGATAAATGATGCTGAGCTGGGAAAAGGAGTAGAATAAAAAGCAGAATATATCACTTGTACTGTAACATCTGGTCCTCTCTGATCTGTCTGCAGCCCACTTTGTTACTTCAGGAATTTTCCTACGCACAAAACATTAGTTCTCAAAAACTCACCTACTGTAGGAATTCAGGTGCTGATGAATGGTCTCTTATTTTAGCTGCTCACAGGGGAGCTGTGTTAGACACCATCTTCCCCTGCTTGCTGGAAAAGAGCAGCTATTGCAACCCAGGCTCACCTAGACCAAGTCACCCAGGAACAGATCCAGGTGGGGCTGGAATGTCTCCAGAGCAGGAGACTCCACAACCCCCCTGGGCAGCCCCTGCCAGGCTCTGCCACCCTCACTGGGAAGAAGTTTTTCCTTGTGTCACAAGTCCCTCATTTTACTGTCCCTGGGTGGTACTTGTCTGGGGGCTCTGCCTCTCTGGAGGTGCTGTGACACAGGCAGTGGGTAACTAGGCAGGCAGCATTTTCCCCGTACTTAATCTGCAATGTGCTTTTATGTTTTGGAAGCAGGAGCTGCCCTGTACAGCCTCACACCCCGACTGTGCTGGGTGGTGGTCTCTCCTCTGCAGCTCAAATAAAAATGTTTTCCATCTGCCTTTTATAAATGGGGATTAGTTTAACATCTTACAGACAGCCCAGGTTACAAGGAGCTTATTGGAGGTGGCAGTGGAGGGAAATTCACTGTTCCAGCAGCAAAATGTCTGATGCACAAGGGAGCAAGAAAAGCACTTCTGCATGAAAGGGGATGACATTTCAGTTACAAGGTAAAGATGAAGCAGCAAGAAGCAAACACACATCTGATAGTAGGTAGCACAGGCTGTAAATGACACTGAAAACCACTCCACAGCAATAGCCATCTGAAGCCCAGCTCTATCATTTCTGCTGGGGGGGGTTCACACCACCAAGGAAAAAAATAAAATCCTGGGTGTTATTCACAGAACATCACAGCAGGTAAAAGCCAGAGTTTGTTGATGGCAGGAGGCACAGGAGTGCAGCTATCCTGCAGTGCTCTAGGAGGAAGAAATTCAACATCCCTTGCAATATTCTGGTTATACCACAAGGTAATGTTGATTTTTGTCATTTCTGTACTTTCCCTAAAGCAGAAGTTCTCAATGTTTGCTTATGGTTTGCAGGTATCTCAGTGTTTTCTGCTGAGGAGTAGATCCCTAAATAGCAAACTTAAGCTCGCTGACAATAGTTTTGATTTCTTAATTACTTTCCATGGGCTCAGAGTCAATCCAGAGACCACGGTTCCCCCTGGGATTTGTAGACAACAGCCTGAAGGCAACTGATAAGTTTATTAAAGTATCTGCTGTTACTTTGAAGCCCTGGAGTTCCTATTAATAGCCTAATGATACTGCATATGTGCTCAGGGGGAGGAAATGGCCTCCCCCCCTGCCATCATCTGCTCTTGAATAAAGCTAGTGGGACTCTGATGCTGTTCACTTGTCTCAGTGGAGGATGGGGCACTGCACCACGAACAACATTTCAGGCTACTGTGGCTGAACAGCTTTGGAAAGGCCAACAACTCACACCTCACCAGCCTGGACTAGTGGCAAGCACGTGGTCGTTTACACTGAATATGTGGGCAATTTTGCCAAGAGGCATCACTGTGTCCAGCTTAACCTCTAGCTAACAGCAGAGAAAGAACTTCCTCTGTCAACTTTTGAACTGAATCCAGTTGTGTGTTTTCTTAAGCAAGTACTTGCAGCCACGTCATTCAGGCATGATTAGGGAGAGTTCAGGAATGAAGAGGCTTATCTGCCAGAGCCCTTCAAAATGTGTCTTTAACTCCTGCTATTATAAAAAAAAGAAAGCAGACCTTAGTTCTCATTCAAAAGCTTCCCTTTTAACTCCAGAACTTAATTATGCATCTTCAGAGGGTCAGTGTCTCCTCTCTATAAATGTAAGGACACATTCAACGTTCTCATTTGATCTTCATTTAGATTGAGAAGTACTTGCACATCCAGGGGATGAATTACTCAGACCTTGCAATGAAAGGAATAATTTGCTCTATCACAAAGGAACTCTATTGTCTCAGGAGAAC
The DNA here is from genome assembly GCA_025447755.1 of Corythornis vintsioides. Taxonomy (NCBI): domain Eukaryota; kingdom Metazoa; phylum Chordata; class Aves; order Coraciiformes; family Alcedinidae; genus Corythornis; species Corythornis vintsioides. The sequence goes on along the minus strand of JAOEGS010022022.1, from coordinate 82,808 downwards.
CCAACTTTTGCTTTTTTTCCTCTACTTTTCTTTTTGTGCCTTATGTCATAAATCAGCACTGACCTCAATGGGTCAAAATAACAAGCAGTACTTATCATACAATCACAGAATGGTTTGGGTTGGAAGAGACATGAAAGATCATCATGTTCCACCCTACCCTTGCCATGGGCAGGGACACCTCCCACTAGATCAGGTTGCTCAAAACTCCATCCATCTTGGTCTTAAATACATCCAGTGATGGGGCACCCACAATTTCTCTGAGCAACCTGTTCCAGTGTTTCACAACCTGCATAAGTGAAGAACTTCTTCCTAGTATCTAATCTAAATCTCCCCTCTTCTAGTTTAAAAGAACTACCCCTCATCCTGTCACCACAAGTGACTACTATTTGTTCCTTGCACCAAATCCCAGTCTCATTTATAGCACTACAAAACATCTGCATTGGTTGGGCTGATGTTACTCTGCCCTTTTACCACGGAGGGTCTGAGCAGAAGCTGGTCCAGCAAGAGAGATGTATCAGCATCCCCTATCCCCACTTTTCTGGCATAAACAACTACAGAAGGTACATTAAGGAACCAAGCATGGTGAGCCTGGCTCTGAGGATTTCAGTGGTTGGTGCCCCTGTTGGGAAGATCTTCAGCCAACCTCTGTAACTGCAAAACAATATATATGCTTGGGGATTTCTGCCCCAATTAGATTTCATAACAGAATTTAATAAATGAAGGATCTAGAGGACTGTAGTTTAAAGGAGGTCAGATTATCAAGTCCTAAACAAAGAATCTTATTTCCTTAGGCTGTGCCTCATGTACAAGATAACATCTTTCCCTGGTCACAGCAATTACTGGATGTTTTAATGAGAAAGAAACTTTCAGTGCCTGGAATACGAACTATTGGTCACAAACACATGTTTTGGGGGGTTTTTTTTTGGTTTCTTTTTCATCTGCACTATGTGACCTAATAAAAAAAAAAAAAAGTTCCTGGTGCTTAGAAACCTTTTCTTTTCTATGCCTTATGGCTGTTGCCTGCACTTCTACCATCCCTTTGTCAAATATACCACTGCCATCATCCTATGGGGGACCACCAAGCAGTGCCTAGAAACGTGAATCTCACAACTTGGACTCTTCAAGCAACTGCAAGAAGGAAAGCAACTGCCTGTCCTTGCAGTATTTTAGCCTGTGCTCCTTAAGAAGCTTTTTACCCAAGAAGCAGGATGCTGATTCTTCTCTTGTCTTTCTCTCATTGCAGATTGAAAGTACGAGTCTCTGGCTAACATGGAATTCATTCTGGAAAATGTGCTGCTGAGAGCAATTTTGCAGAGTTGGGGGGGATGATATCAGTAAGAAATCAGCTCTTTCCCATCTATGTATTCTATTATTCAGCATCACAGCCTTGATTTTTCTAAAGCTCACAGACAAATGTTCAGCTTCTTGTCGCCTACCCTAAAAGCAAGATTTTCAGAACAGTTAACTGCCATTTAGACTCTGAAACAAATTACCAGAGACACTCCTCTTTGCCTCCCCAGTTCTAAGCCAACCAGCCAGTTCAACCAGTTTGAAAACCAGCCTTAGTGCTGAATAGGAGGCAAGGCTATTGGAAGAGTCATCTGAAAGTCAAGGTAGGCAACCTTTTGGATGTCTACCAGAAAATATGCAGGGATGGTTTTCAGTGAGGTATCTCATCACTTCCTTGCAGCTGGGGTGGCAGCATTTCTGTTTCATCATCCCTCTTTGTTTTCCTCCAATACCACATCCATGCATATCTGTGTTTATAGTCATGGGCAGAGGTGAGTTTCATTCAGTGTAAGCAAATCTCAGCCTTTTTTTTCCAATGTCCTGAGTAGGGACATTTGAGGGAGTCCCAGAGGCTTTGTCTATGACCCAAAACCTTTGTCCATCACTTCAGAATAAATTTCTGCCTGGAAGATTTCCAACTGAAGATGAAAATGAGACTATTGCTTATGAAGCTGGAGCACAAGCCCTTGGCTTTCAAGGGAGTTGAAACAGGATCTGGAGCATTGATAAGCCCACATCTGTTTGCAGTTAACAGGTCCCAAAACAAGAATAATATCATCAACAGTTAAAAAAACCCCAAACAAACAAAAAAACACAAAACAAAATGAAACAAAAACCCATCATCAATCTCCAAACCCTACCCCAATTACAGGCAGACATAGCAAAGCAGCTTCAAAAGTGTTTTGTCTATACACTGTGTCTTTCCCAAGTCTGTGTGTGTGTGTGGCAGGGAAACATGACATTTCTTGTATATTTTTTCAAGAAATGTATAGTAATTTTGAGAACAAGGTCAGGGATATGCTTTCTTGGGTTGTTTTTTTGCTGTACCTGGGATGAAATATCACCAGAGGTAACCTTCCCTTCTCTTGCATCTGCTGCTCTCGAATACACACGAGAATGTCAACAGTGGTGTTTCCAATTTCCAAAGAAATCTTTAAATATCTTTGGAGATCTGAGTTTGTCCTGGACTCTTTGAACTCTAAGTATTAAACATCAAGGCTTCTTTCATTTTTCAAAGGGAAGTGCTGGTGTATGGGCTAAAATTGTTGCTATTTTCCTTGCTCTGCTATCCCTGTGTTTACTCTGCTTATGCAAAATAGAAATGTGGAGCTGAGTATCATCACAAGGCTGCTTGGTTCTGGGATTATACAGACTTTTTCTATTCTGAATCAAAACACTTTGGTATCATAGTGAATAATTTTGTTTTGGTGGCTTCCATACTCTTCTGTATCCACCCAAATTGCTCCAGTTCCTCACAGGACCCATTATTCAGCTACATCTTGTTGCAATTATCCAGGCACAAATACAGGCTGGGGATGAGAGGATGGATCAGTCCTGTGGAGACAGACTTGGGGATGCTGAGAGTGAGGAGCTGAAGCTGAGCAGCTGAGCTGCCAGAAACTGGCACCCAGCAGCCACTGGCACCCTGGGCTGCACCCCCAGCAGCCTGGGCAGCAGGGGAGGGGGGATCCTGCCTCTCTGCTCCCAGGGCAATGGGGAAACCCCCCTGCAGGGCTGGGGCAGCTCTGGAGTCCTCAGCACAGCAGAGATAGGGACCTGTTGGAACAAGGCCAGCAATGCTGGGAGGGCTGGAACAATGTACTGGGACAGACTGGGACAGCTGGGGGGGTTCATCCCGGAGAGGAGAAGGCTCTGGTGACATCTTCTAGCAGCCTCCCACTACTTAAAGGGGGCCTTCAAGAAAGACTAGGACAGACTCTTCATCAAGGGGTGTACAAAGGACAATGGTTTTAAACTGAAAGAAGGTAGATTTAGATTAGAGATCAGGAAGCAGTTCTTCACTGTGAGGGTGATGAGACACTGTCCCAGGTTGCCCAGAGAAGCTGTGGATGCTCCAGCCTTGCAAATTTTCAAGTCCAGGTTGGATGGGGCTCTGAGCAACCTGGTCTAGTGGGAGGTGTCTCTGTCCATGGCAGGGACACTGAAACTAGATGATATTTAAGGTCAGTTCCAACACAAACCGTTCTGTGATTCTATGATTCCCTTGATGTTTTCTGGCCCTCACCATCAGACTGCATCTCCCATGACATCCTACATCCTCAAGGGCAGAAAGTCTTCTCTTTCAGCATGGTGAGGCAAACCAACAGAGGGATGTTTTGGAAAGCAAAATGCCAGCAAAGATTCTTGCCTACAGAGCATAATATTAATAAGGGGTGTTCAAATGCAAGTCTTGTGTGTAATTGATAAATGTTCCAAAATAGAAGAAAAGATAATTTCCTAATAAAAGTAATTAATTTTTTCTTCACAGAGCATCCTTTGTATGATTATTGTGAGCTGGTATAATCTAGAGTTGAAATCAAGCTTGTGTGCAACCTGGTATTTCCCTAAGTGCTTCTAATCACAAGAACATGTCACTTCTGTCTGCTGAAGGACATTTTTTATTTGCTCCTTCCCTTGCTCTGAGCCAGAGGGGGTCTTCTTGCAATCCTTTCCTCAAGCATGGGCTGCAATGAACCCTGCTTATGTGAGTATAATCCTGATCCTGGCAGCTCTCCTTCCTTGTGCAAAGAAATCATTGTCACCACTGGCTTTGGTTTTCATTTGAAGTGTTTTCCTGATCATCACTTCCATTTGTACTGCTGATTATAGCCCACAACTGTATAAATCTATTTTTTTAATGCATTTTTTTGTACCATCTCTCCAGATTTGATCTTCATATGGAAGGAAAAAAAAAAAGGCACATACAACTTAGTAATTAAATCCTAAAACCATCTGGATTTAAAGGCAAAGGCCAGACTAAATTGAATACCAGCAAGCAGCTCTCCCATGGGGATGAGGAATAGCTCTGTTTTCCCCTCCACCCTTCCGAGGCCAGTCAGAAAAATCACGGGGACACTGAAAATAAGAGAGGATGTGAAGAATAGCCTTCCCACAAAGCCAGTCCTAAGGCCAGCAACACTCTGTCTCCCATCTGAGCCCAGCACGTACAGCTCCTGTGAGCTATGATCCAGCCAGTGATGGGGAGGAGCTAGTTAGATACTCCTCTGGATGGGATGGTCAAGGCACACAGAGTTGTACCCAACAAGCAAGTGGAGGAATGTGTCCAAAGCCTCATGAATTAATGCTGAGAGTGTTTTCCCAATTCCTGAAGAGAGAACCTGAGACTTAAGGGATGATGTGAAGTTTTAATCTGTACTGTAAATGGTGGCTGGTGATGTTTTTTTGCTTTTATGGTGGTTCCAGGATGAGCCATGGGATTATTGAATGCCTAACAAAGGCAGAGGATCTGAGTGTGTACAGGACACACAGACGTCACTTCCTTGGACATCTCCTTGGACATCTGATGAAGATGTGCTAGTGAAAGAATTAGAATTAGATTATGAAGAAATTCTTCACTATTAGGATGCTGAGACATTGGAACATGTTGCTTAGAGAGGTTACAGATGCCCCATTCCTGGAAGTGTTCAAGTCCAGGTTGTACTTTGAACTACCTGAGCTAGTGGAACATGGCAGCAGGGTTGGAACTAGATATTTAAGGTCCATTCCAGCCTAAACCCTTCTATGACTATGATTTCTGAAGACAGCAGCTACAAACCTACTGCCTACGAAGGAACCCCTGGTGCAGCACATGTTTAGCTACATACATACTGGCCCCCAAAGACCGTGTGTTACAAGTGAGGTGTTGTCACTTGGGAATGATATATTAATGAATCCCTTTTAATCACACAATGCTTCATTTTCTGCTAATTTTCAGATCTGTGCAAGCCATTAGTTATTGTGAAACCAGAAAGACCTTGTTTGTGATGGTTTCCTATTCCTCTGTTTTTCTCATGCTGCATATTCTCTGCATTGTCCATGTTACATTCTCTTGGTTGTTTCACAGATCAGGTATTTTATTGACATTTTGCTGCTTCATTTGTTTTCATGTCATCAGTGAATGTCACAGCTCTTGATCTTCATGAGATAAAAGTCATGGAAAGGCAGAGCTGAAATCCTGCTGGTGTTGGGGCTGTGCTCAGTTAGGAAGTACTCAAGAACACGGGTAGAGGCTTGCTGAATAATGAACTGTAATAGCAGGAGCTGCTGTTGTCCTGGAAGTGTGAAATTCTTTCCTCTTTTTTTTTTCTTTTTTCTTTTTCATTTTAGCATTTACTTTTGAAAACCTCTAAGGAAATTCTTAAATAGGTTCAGAAAATAAGAACCTGAAGCTCTATCTCTTCCTATCAAAGTTGTGAGACCTTTTTTTCTTAAGTAAGAAAATGTACAAGGATAGCATGGTTAAGAGTAGTCCTTAGGACATTCCTGACCACTTGACCTGCCATGCAGATTTATGGTTATAAATAGACCACACACAAAATCAAAATATAAAATTGTCAGTTTAATGGTGTCTGACCATTTCACGTTCCTTCTTGAACGGAGGAAATTCCTTCAAGCGGAATGTTCAGCAAGAGCACCCAAAATAGGACCTTTTTTTCCCCCCTAACCAGCCTTGGCTTTGAGTTCCAGACTCCTCCCAGGCATATTTCATGTAAGGCTCCGGGCAGTCTCGCCCCAGTAACTGGGCACTCGATGGCTTGGCTGGGTTGCCTATCCCAGTCTTGTTTGGAAAGACAACAGGTAGACAAACAAGCCGAGGGCTGCAGCCCAAAGTCCCTTCCAAAAATCCAAGGGACCTCTTTCCTCAGCCAGTGTGTGCTCCAGTGACATTATTGACTGGCATTCTGTGCAGTCAAATGAAAACTAGTTTTGTTTAGGCAATGGTATCAAGAGATTAGTTCATGGGGTGATGGGAAGTGCTGAGGGTGAGTCATCAAGGTCTCACGCAGCCCTTGGCGTAACAGCCACATAACTAGAATGGCAGCCTGATCTGTGCTGAAATCAGAGTTATGCCAAAGCCAGCTTATTGGGTACAAATGTTCTTTGACCCCGTTTAGGAAGTTGTCTTTGTTGGACACAACTTTTGCCAGTCCCTTCAGAGGCTGAATAAAATATTTCCAATGTCTTCTGTCTGAAGCCATGGGAAAGCTTTGCAGTTCTGGGAGCATCAGGTGCAAAAAAGAAACGCATGGAAGCTGAAGAACCCTGGAACCCACAGAAAAGACAGAAGTGGAGAACTTCTGAAGAAGAAAGTTTTCCAGCACATGCAAATATGGAGAGGATCATTCTAATTTTAACACCTGTACCCCTTTGTCTCTGGGGATAGATTGAGATTGTCACAGAATATAAGAATTGAAAGCAGCTTTGTTAAATTCAGAAGTTTTTGATTCTCACAGTCATCAGCGTGAGAGATGCTACCTAAGGTGTCATTACTTAGAGACAGGGAGCCCCAGACTCAAAACAAAGAAGAACCTGTGCCCCAAATGCATCTGGGGGAAAAGGAGGGCCAAAAGGAGATTGCACAGTTTACTTTTTGTACTCATGTTGGAAAAGAACATCCTTTTCTGGGAGAGGGTCCATGGGTCTACATCTGTAATCACACTACTGCACATCTCTTATGCAGACAGCCCATGGTAGCTGATGGGAAAATCAACTGAGGAACTGGAGTGTGCCATATAACTGCACGTATGAGTGTGTATGTGATCATAAGAGAAATGTCTGAGACAAATCAGATGCAGAATTGCAGTAAGATCCCTTCCTGAATGGCAATATTCTACCTACCTGTTCTCAGTTTAGGAGCAGATTTTCACTGCTTCTATAGATATTAAGGCCCCAGTCTCTGGTGGGATTGCAGAGAACTCCTGATGAATAAGGATAATTCCTTTGTGTTTCTCTATAAATAAACCTCATCTCTCATGATAAAGGAAGCCATCATTTGGAAATTTCCACCTCCTATTGGCTCCACTGGTCATTTCTATATATTTTGTCTCCAGTGAGCAATCTAAGCATCCTGACAGCAGTTGAGATGTGAGCTATGAAAAAAATGTGTCTTGGGATTTTAATTTTCCTTGGGACATTTGCTTGCAAACATCTGCCTGTTTGTGCAATCTGGCTTTTTGCAGCAGAAAATTTGTCTTCAGAAACATTTTGATGAACCCTGGGACTTTGGCATGGGTGGTTTTTCTGTCCCCAGAGCAGGGGGAGGGATGGGAAAAGGGGGTGACTCTGGCAGATGCAGAGAAGCTAGCTCTGACCTTCCAGACCTTTCAGGGTAGGATATAAGCAGAGGGTTTCCCTTGGGCTTCATCTGCACCATCCCTGCCTCTCCACAGCAACAATGGTGTAAACAACAGCAGCTCTAAAGTCAGAAAACTTGCAGCTGCATCCTCTGAGTGAATATGTCAGTGAAGTCACCTTGCAAGTTGTTGTGGCTGGAAGGCAGCTGAAGGAGGTTGTCCCTAGCCAAGAGCAGGGCTATCTCATAGCCCCACTGCTCACCTTCAGCAGATCCTGCCAATTGCTCTCTCTGCTCCTGTTTCAAGACAAAATGCACCAAAAAATGCACCAAACGTGCTAGTCCCTAACTTAGGGGAAGAAACCTTGCTCTAAGCCAGCCACTATGACTTTACATTAGAGTAAAAAGGGTGCCCCCAGGGGAAAACTCATCCAACAGACCAACGATAACTCAGTTTAGGAGAAGGTTGCATCACCCCCTACTATGTGTCTCCAGCTTTTCATGGATGCTAAAGTGATCTGAGGGTGACTAACTTGCACCACACAAACTGATGACTCTCACCCAGCCTCACCTGCTGAGTCTGGAACAGACCTGAATCTCCAAATCCTCATACTTATTTTCCAGGACTACTCAGCTTCATCTCAGCTCTCAACAGCACACTTGAGGATTTGAGCCAGGCACTTAGGCTCTACTCCCAGCTGGCTCAAGTCAATGGCTGTTTGGTTTTTTTGGTTTTTTTTTTTTTTGGTTAATAGAAACTAAACTGCATACAATACTGGAGCAGAATAAGGATTTGTATAGTCTCAAGTGTTATATGAAACTGCAACAAATCGAATTTATTTCAACAGAAAAGCACCTGCTATTAAGCAGCTGAGCCGTTCTGTTTTCTGTCAGTACAACTCTCTGGTACTTGTTCCTTTACTGGTGCTACACTGGGGTTATTATGCTTTACTTTGAGATCTGACACAGCATCTTGTGTTAAATCAAAACCTAGGAACTGTTAGCTTGGACAAAATACCTGGCTCACTGAAGGGAAACATGGATTTGCTCACTGTGGAAGGACAACCAGGGAACAGGTTTCCCTTTTTATGCTTTCTGTCTTCTGTTTGCTGGGTTGTGTTGGTCTGACAGATGTGGACACAGAGGCTCTTCCTACTCCCTCCCATTATGGGGCATAATTGTACTTGTGCCAGGATCCTCTGGATGGCTACATCACCCCTGTGACCTGATGATAAAAATCCTGAAAAAGACCCAACCAGGCAGATGTAACAAAATGAGAGAGAGATTCTGTCTGTCACAGCCAGTTCCTAAATAGCCTCACTGTTTACAACCTGCCTCCAGCTTCTGATCTGTCTGCCTCAAGTCACTGCTGATTGTTACCAGATCCTTCTCTTCACTCCAGAAGTCTTTGCCTCCCTCTGTGTCCATACAGAGGGGTGGGAGATGTTTGCTCTTGCTCCCTATCTTAGTTATTATCCTTGCATCATTTGCAAACAAAGAGTCAATTTAATCTTTTATATGGGCACCATAAACTGTATTTCCAGTTAGAACAGGTCCAGAGAACAGAGTGAATGAAGACCCAGTGACAACACTGATAACTGGGCAATGCTTGAGTGATCCAAAGGTGACAAATCATGTGAAAATGTAAGTCTGCAACATCTGCTCCTCCATGATAGTTCCCACTCACTCCATCTTCATCAAACTGAAGTCTACTGGGAGTCACTGCAAAGAGGAACTTGAAGGCACTTTAACAGCACAGGCCAATGACCTTAAATGTTGGGTCAGGTCTGGGACATCAGCAAGACCATCAGAAGCATTTTTATTTGCTGGGAAGGGTTCAGTGACAAAGAGTTGAAGTGAAAGATATTCTGAAATTCAAGCATGGGTGACTGACACCCTGACTGAGTGGTCAAGTGGTGTGCGTGGAAAAGTGAAAGAATTTTTTTCCAGTATCTTCCCAGCTGGAGGAGTGTTTTATAGCCCTGCTTTAGTTTTTGTGTTTTTCAAATGGCAATGCATCAAAAAACAGATTAATATGGAGAGCCTTGGAATAAAACTATTGATTGCCATGATGTTCCCTTTTGAGATTAACTGTCATTTTCAGCAAGGTTTCCTCTTTGATCCTGGTTAATTTTACTACTTGTAAAAACTCAACAGGGTTTGTTTTTGTTTCTTTGGGTTTTTTTTCTTGTTTGGTTGGTTTGGTTGGTTGTTTGGTTGTTTGTTTTTTTATCTGTTACATATCTATAAAAAAAAGGAATTTTTATAATTTGCAAATATGAGTTGTAGCAAATCAAGTCCAAGAGTGCTCATTAATCTTTTCAACAGATGTGGATGAAACTTGCAGTAGATGGAGAAGTATTTTATCATTCCATTTCCATATCTAAAGGTTTTTGGGTTACTGCTGGACTGATGAGAGATGAGAATTTATGTAGATTCCAGAACTGTCAGTATCCAATATCTGTACCTTCCTGGATCCTAAAGTAATGACTCCTATCCCTCTGTGACACAAGATGATCTTTCGAGGTCCCTTCCAACCCCTGACAGTCTATGATTCTATGACACGACAATTGCATCACAATAGTCTTGGCTTGGGGCAGGGTGGGGCACGTTCCTGTTTTAGAGACGACAGACCATAGCAACCAACAGACTGAGTTTGGTGCCTATGACGTGGGCACCACATCAGCTCCCACCAACCCAGGCACTCGCACTGGAGGGGGAAGGAGAGATAACACAGTCCCTCACCACTGTGCCCCAACAAGTATGGCAGAACAGTGGAATAGGCTCCCCAGGGAGGTGGTTGAAGCACCATCCCTGGAGATATTCAAGGTGAGGCTGGACAAGACTCTGAGCAGCCTGGTCTAGTCGAGGCTATCCCTGTTCACTGCATGGGGGCTGCACTAGATGAGCTTTGGAGGCCCCTTCCAGCCCTAACCATTCTATAATTCTATAGCACAAGGCACTGGAGAGAGACACACCACCATCCCAGCCACTGGTGCTGGAGAGAAGGGGGAAGAAGCGAAAACACAGCTCCTCATCACCACTGCCTGCAAAACGCAGGGCGCTGGAGAAAGATGTTTCACTGTCCCAGCCACAGGTGCTGGAGAAGAGGTCAAAGGAGCAGGAACACAGCCCCTTATCACCATGCCCCACCAAACGCAGGGCACTGGAGATGGACATGTCATTGTCCCAGACACCGATGCTGGAGAAAATGGGAAAGAAGCAGGAGACACAAGCCCACACCACTCTGTCCCAGCAAGCAAAGGACTCTGTTGAAGGGCCTAACACTGTCCCAGCCACTAATGATGGAAAAAAGAAGAAGAAGCAGAGCTGGACCTCCTCAGTACATCACCCCAGCCAGCCTAGAGCCCTGCACCCACCACCAGTGCGCTTGCGACGCTTTCCTTTAAACTGGCATTTAGATGAGAGCCATGGGAAGGGTTAATATTGAAACAGAGAGACTGTGGGCTCTGGGAGTGGATGGGAGGAGTATTTGGGTTGGGTGTGGAGAGTGTCTTTGTTCTGTTCTGTTGCTTGTTTTTCATTAAGATCTATTTTGGCATTAAAATCTGTCTGCCCAGAGCTGCTCCGTGCCTGATGGGGAGGAGAAGCGGTGCTGGGAGCAGTGGGAATGGGCCCCCAGAGGTGCCAAGGCCCTGTCGAGCCCCAGATGGGAGCCAGGCAGCTCCAAAGACCCCCCCAGAGCCCAGTCACCACCAGCCAGCGGGGCAGGCAATAGGAGGGCCATGGGGGTGTCCCCTTGCCCAGGTGTAGCAGCCCCTTGGTGGGGCAGCCAGGACAGATGGGGCCTGTGGGCCTCACAGACATGGCCCCGTGCAGGGCAGAGGTCAGCAGATGCAGCCCCTGTGTTATCTTTCTGTGTTATGGCCAGGAAGGCCGTGTCCTAGAGCTGGTTTTTGACCTCATAGTATTTTCTGCTTTGTCATAGATAGAAAGATGATAGCCCTCTTTCAGAGGAACCAGCACCAAGGGCTGGCTCAGATACAGCTTTTATGGTGTGGTTGTTCTCTCTGACACACAGACACTGTGCTGATAGTCATGAGGAGTCACTCTTTGACCTATGAGCAAAGAGCAACATCTTCACCTAGAGGTAATGCAGAAAATCAGGGATGAGCCAGATGTACCAATCTCATCAAATAGTATTTCCCTCTGACAGTCAAAAGTTAAGGTGAGGAGTGATTCCAAAAGCTGGGCTCCAGCTAATCTACTGAGAGCTGTCTGTGAGGTGGTTCATTTGTTCACACTGTGCTACAGGGTGGCCTAAGGGAGAAATCCTCCAACACCCTCCAGCTTCCCACACTCACACATTTATCCAAAAAACAGGCAGAGCATTTGGCTTTGTGCCACACTTTTTGTATTCAGCCCTTTGAATATATGAACACTGAAATCCAAACAAAGCTATGGACTTGACTTGTTCTGTAAGATTCAGGCCTGCCAACAGGATTGCTTGATTTCTTGACCATTGCTCAGGTAACATTGACCCTAGATGCCCTGTAGCTCTGCAGCAGAGTCTTGTCTGCCTGGCAGATGTGGTTTCTTGATTAAACATGTTGTGTTGAATAGCTGTGAGTACAAAGAACTACATGAAGGCAAATGATGAGATCTTTCCTGATACAGCTGAGGTGAGATAGCCAAGTCTGCTGACGTTGGAATGGAGTACTATCAGCTTGCACCAGCTGAGCAGCTGGACATTGTGGCTTCCAACCTGCTCCAGCCTGTGCAGCTGTAAAATTACACTAGTGGAGTTAGAGGCATCTGTGTTATGAATTTCAACTGACAATAGGTAAGGATCTTTCCCACACCCACCGGAGACATCCATGGACCGTAGCTGGAAACCACTGGTGGGTCAAGACTAGTGGTTCTCTACTTTCACTGACACTAACACTAATCCAAGCAAATGGAATCCTTTCAGTTTGCCCAGAATAAACAAAATGAGGCACTAAACCCCATCTTTTTCTATGGCTCTTTGTTCACAGATTATTTTTAGTCCAGTTGATGATCTTTTTATGAGTCCATAAGGTTTAATTAAATACATTCATCAACCTGAATTCCCCAGGGAAATTTTTATAAGCATTACTCCATCTAGCATGGCATCTCCTTGCAATGCTAGTTTTACACATCACTGTTCTGAGGCTTGATTATATTGTCATATATTATTATCAGAGTACAATATTTAACAAAAAACCTATCCCATCCCTCTCTCAATTCTGGAACCAAAGTTCTTTCCATCCATGGTCACTACAGCTCTTCCCAGCCATGATCACCAGGAAAGCATGCAGTAGTAGTAGAAACAGGACCTCCAGTATCTGCTTGACAAAAAATCCTGTACTTTTAAGATGCATTTATGATGCAAGTGGTGCTTGTAGGGCTACCTGATGCTCTCCCGACTGTTTAAACCCCAAATTCAGTTCATCTGTTCTGCAGTCTCCTATCATTTTGCTGGAGTGAAGATCTGTAGGACCCAGAGGTGATTATATTCATGATGCCCCTGAAATCTCAGAGTCCTGAGGAAGAAAGTAAAACTATCTGCCTGTGTCTGAAGTAGAAGGGATGCATGGAAATCATGCAGGAATGTCTAGAGGAACATGAGAAAAAGCAGCTGGCCAGTGGGCTAGTGTATCCTTAATATTCCACAGTAAATCTAAACCTGAATCTTTATGAAGAGGCAAAGGGCAGACACTGATGTCTGTGGTTGTAATGCCAAACTGGTGTTTCCACATTCAAACAATTAATTTAACATATTCCTAATTGAAAATTCACTGGGTAGATGTGTCAAGTGCTGCGTGTCAGATACATAGAGATTTTCCTCTGTGGTCTTACTCCATCAGATCCCAGAATGAAGGACAAGGAGAACCCCTGTTAGGTAGTAGAGCTACTCATATGTTATGGCTTGATTTCCACCCAGACCACCTTACTGTCATTCATGGGCTCTTCACTAAACTAGCTTGGCCCTTTAATATCTGAAAATGTCCCATGGCTTCCTTTGAGTTTTAAAAGTTTTCTTTTTTTCCTTTTGGAATAATTTCAAAATCAATTTTTAAAGCTCTAAATCATGAAGGCCCATCTCTTTCCTTGATATTATACTGCTTCTGAAACAGTGGCATATTAACTCTGAGAGACTTGACTTAAACATGACCTTGCTTGACTCCACTGCAACTGTGGAGAAATCCAGATTAAATCACAGTCACTTTTTTATTATTTTTATTTTATATTTTATTTTTTTCTTGAACCAGGAAACCAGGCGATAACACTTGTGTTCATCTGTTTGAGCAAAAACACAAGTTTTACTCTCTCCTGAGCTTAACCTCCAGACTGTTTGGAGTTCTGAAATCACAGCCTGGCAAAGGGCCAGCTCTAAATAATAGCTCATCATTTCAGCATGTTTCCAAAGAGGAAAAAAAACCCAACAAACCCAATCAAAAAACTCCCACAAAAATAAACAAAACAAGAAAGTTCCACCCATCCTCTGTAATTCCAGGCATTGATATGTTCTGGTCTGGCTTCTTCTCCAGACTTTCTATCCAATGCCAGTACACAGTAGATACATGAAGAGTGGACACTGATGCTCTTTGTTTTTCCATGTTTCCCAGTAACTTTACATTGCATGTAATAAGGTGCAACAGGCTCTCTCTTCTTTTTGCCTCATGTTGAGTTCAGTAGGTGGATAATAAAAACACAGAATAAAACCCAGCTCCAGGAAAATGTTCATTTTCTCCTCATAAAACCAATGTCTCCTAGAAGATGTCTGGAAGGGAATGAGATCACTTGCTCATCTACATATTGGAGCATCTCCTCAGAAGTAGAACTCCCCTGAGCTCCTCATCTCCCTGGTTCTGCAGAGCTCCAGACTGTCAGCTGGGATCAGGTCCTCATAGAATCCTGACACCCAAGCCCAGCACTTATGAGGAGGTTCAGCTACCAGTTAAATCCCAAATTCTAGGGTGGAAGAACAAAATGTCACATAATACAGTGGGGTTTATTTTCATTTTAGAGTGAGGCTGCTGCCAAAGGTGGGCGTTGAATGTGTCTCCTAGGAGTTTATTGGTGCAACTCTGCATAGTGCTTAAAGGTGTAAATTTGCTTTGCAAATCACAGGCCAGCTGCAGAAGGAGGAAAGATGCCTCTGTTTATCCTTGTTTCAACCTTTAAAAGTGGATGCTTGTATGAAGCAGCAGCTGTTTTGTCATGAAATTTTGCTCCTTAGGAGAAGACATCAGTCTTCCTTGTGGAAATGTCAAAGATGAAATGTGTAATATCACAGTTTTCCTTCTGTTTTCTCACAGAATTTATGTTTAAAAACCATGCAATTCACTGAAATCAGGTGCTTCCTGTAAACAGTTTTGATTACACAAAATTGATGCACAATTTTGATCCAAAATAACCTTCATTTTATCCAGTGGGGCAGTTGCCTTTGACAAAGTTTGATCAACTGAAACATGGGACAAAGGAACTAAAAACCCCAACCCACTTAGTTCTGTGTAGAATAAAATCCCACTTCAGCAATAAATGGCTGATGACTAATTTTGTGCAGTGTTTTAATTAATCTCTTATGCCCCCAGAACTGGTAGAGGTCATCAAGGGTGTGTGATATAATTTGGAGGAGGACAGGGCTTCCCCTGCAGATGGGTAATGTGCCAAAGTGTCATCTGGAATTAGGAGGTCACTGAAAATTATATCAGCTCTAATTTTTTGTCCTTATCATTATGGATTTACAACACCATCCATCTTTGTTTTTCTTACATGGCTTTGTGGTGTAATTTGGGTGATTGTCCTTTGCAGGCCAATTGAGAAAGGCTGTGTAGAGATGGATGGATGTGCTTGAACCTCTATACCTGTTTAAGACAGAAACAGAAGGTCACAAAAGTCATCTGGACATGGTCTTGGTCAACCAGCTCCGGGTGGTTGTGCTTGAGCAGGGATGATGGACACGAGAACCTCCAGAGAACATTCCCAACCATCTTCTGACTGGTTGAGGTCCATGCACTGACACTTGCAGAGCACCCAATGTAATATAGATATTAATACAGAAAATATCAAGCTTATTTTGATCTCAATTTCACTGGAATATCTGTGGAATTGTACTACTGCAAACCTGTACAGCAAATAACTGAGGTGAGGACCAAATCTGGCCCATTCAACTAATTACTGTCTAGTAATAAATAGATGAAGTTTTACTATTCTTTTATCCAAATCTGAATGCAATTATTTTATTTTATATTTTTAATATTCTTTTTATTTTATTTTTTATTAA
>JAOEGS010022022.1:0-62619 GCA_025447755.1 Corythornis vintsioides | reverse complement strand
CTTCCTCCCCTATCACCCCCTGTATTTCTGCAGTGCAGCTAAGACAGTTAGGAGGCACAGCTGTGTGCTGTGGGCTGTAGTGTGGGTGTGATGTATGCATACCACGCTGGCAAGTAGGTATACAACTAAATTGTATACATAAAAGACTGACAGACTCCTTTTGTAGCCTCCTTCATCATCACATCTTACAACTTGGTGAGAGTATTTCACAGAATGTTTGACATCCGTTTGAGACACGTTGTTACCATGGCAATGGGCCTTTCTCACACTTTTTGTTTTGTTTTGGTTATTTCTTGAAATATCTTCTTCTTCTTCAGGAACTAACATTGTGTCAGGGATGCTTACCCTCCTTCTCTGTCTTTTCAAAGGAATTAAGCTAATTAGGGAAAATTTCTTAGCCTAAATGATACCCTATTTTCTCAGCATTTTCTTGTGTTTTCCTGTTCTTATTTGTCAATACAAAGTAAAGAGACCAAAAAAAAACCAACCCAAACCCCCACCTCCAGGTTAGCAAAAATAAAACAGTGTGCTAATCTTAGTACATTGTGGGGAAGATCTCAGTGAACTGCATGTGTTCAGAGGCAGAGTGGTGTGCTAAGGACTGGGACTCATGCCCCCCTTCATCTGCCTCTGATGGAAAGCAGAAAAAAAGCCTTTTTACCACCAGCATTCTGGGTTTCAGCCCCTCAGCCAGGGCAGGTACAGCTCTGCTCTGCTTTATCTTCTTCTGACCATTCAGAGCTTTCTTCTTAAATGGTGTCCTGCCATACCACATTGTCACACTTTATCCCCTAGTTGTTATTAAACATAAATCCTGCTCTTCAGCAACAATGCTGCCTGTGTGGAATTATGGGACACATATGGGGAAGTTTTTTTCATAGAAACATAGAACTAGAGAATCACAGAATAGTTTGGGTGGGAAGGGACATTTCAAGGTCAACTAGTCCACCCCCTCTGCACTGAGCAGGGACATTGCATCTAGAGCAGGGTGCTCAGAGTCCCCCAAACCTCCCCTGGGATGGTGCCACGGATGGAGCAGCCACCACCTCTCTGGGCACCCTGGGACAGGCTCTCACCACCCTCAGAATCAGAAATGTCATCCTTCTCTCTGGTATAAATCTCCCTCTTTTAGTTTAAAAGCATAATCCCTTGTCCTGTTGCAACAGGCCCTGCTAAAAAGTCCGTCCCCATCTTTCCTCTAAGTTCCTCTGAAGTGCTGAAAGGCCCCCAGAAAGTCACCCCAGAGCCTTTTCCAGGCTGAATCCCTTCCACTCTCCCAGCCTGGCCTCTCAATACAGGGTTGCAGCACTCCCAGCATTGCTGGGACTCCTCTAGCCTTGTTGTATCTATGATTCCAACAGCTCCCTATCTGTGGTCTGCTGAGGATTCCAGAGATGGACCCAGAACTACAGCCGGGGGGGGCTCAATTCTTGGTCCCTTTTGATAACATACAGTCTCACTCTGCCTCTCTTCTCTGCATCCCATGGTGTTACATCGTAAAAAAAAATAATACAGTAACAGAACTGAAGTTTCTGTGAGTAGATACACAGCTCAGCAGTGCAGAATTTGGTAGAGAACATGGCATCACATCCATCAGCAGGATCCTTCACCCCAGCACCAGCACTAAGCAAAAGGTCTTTCATTCAATGACCTAAATATGAACTTGGAACCCATCTTTCCAAAAACTGCCAATGGCAATAAGCATGCAAGCAAAAGGCCAGGCCCGAGGATGCCCAGGGATCCATCTGAAGCGTGTGAAGGGGGCAGATACCAGCAGGAAAGGAAATGGTGAGGGTGTCCCCTTGGGGACAAACACACAACGTATCAGGAAGTGTTTCATAGCAGTGAAAGCTATTTGGCTGCAGAGCTGGATCCCAGAGGAAGTCCTCTTGGAGGGTCTCCAAACGATTGCAGGGGCCTGAGCAAGCTGGATGGGAACACAGTTGGGATAATGTTACTATTTATCATGTTTTTCTACCTGGGAATGTCCCCCTTAACCTTAAGTTTTTAATCTCAATCTCCAAACAGCATCTAGGACACTGGACAACAATAAGTTGGAACATCTTTGTGATGTTTTGTGTCCATTAGTGTGGACCACTAATGATGGGAGAATGGAGAGAAAGAGAAGCTGCAGGAACAAGACCTTCCTTCCCTCAAGGGCTAGTTCTGGTGATGGAGGGATGGGGACATTTCAGGAGAAATCAGTTATGAAAGGAAAAACAAATAAAACCACAAAGAACTTGTTATTATATCCAGGATTTAAGAATAGAGAATGCTGAGCAGGAGTTCCTTTCAGTCTGGTCCTACCTGTGAGTTACCAGGCTTGCTTTCAGCAGCTTTCTCCCATGGCTGAGCACAGTTTTAACCAGCAAGCTTCCACTGCTCACATTTGCTGGGAAGAACTTTATAGCAACATGGAGAATGTTTTGCAACCCCATCCAGATTATATCTGCCACGGTTCATGGCATCACAGAATGCTTGGGGTGGGAAGAGACACTATGCAAACATTTTCTGTATAATTAAATGGAAATACCTTCTGGCTAAAGTGGAATGATCCAACTCAAGAGCACAATATGAATAGCAACCAACCCATCTTAGAGCCAGAGATGTGTCCTGGCACACTCCCTTCCCTAATTTCTGTTCAGAGACATCACAACATTTATTGAAAGCATCCTGTGCCGCAGTGAAATTGTTGAGTATTTGCTCTTCTCAGATCCTTTAGATCTGATCAGCATTTTGGAGGGGCTGGCACAAAAGGATTTAGAGGTGCTGCTATTGCAAGCTATTAGAAAAGAAAATAGCTTTAGCAGCTGCCCCCTAAGAAAGCATAGCTCTTTTATCAGGACACATAATACCAGTAGTTTACTAAGACATACAACCTGGGCTTTTGCTAATCTCTTGTATGGCTGTGAAAATAAATTCATCTGATGGTACAGGACGTTACAAGTACTAGTGACTCATTATAGGTTTTTATCTTCCTTTGAAGCAGATAGCAATGATCAGAGAATGAAGTCTGATAACAGTGGTAAGATATGGAGAGGAGGAAAGGGGTGTGTGTGTTCTGAGGGCCTCCACAGATTAATTATACTATGAACAGTTTTCTTTGTGATTTTGCCTGCAGTGGAAGTGCTGTGTGACTTTAAATCCCCTCCTTTTAGTGTACCATCTGTCTTTCTTGGGAACTCCTCATTTGCAGAATCCTTGATAAGGACAGAGCATGATGGCTCTGCTTTAGAGCTCAGAGAAAGCAATGTCTGGGCCACTTTTGGTTTGCCTTCTACCAAAATGAACTGATAATTCAAATTAGATGCTACAGCCAAGTATAAATAGATCCTGTCAGGACAGACAATGTAACAGAAAGTGAGATAAGTGATATTTTAGCACTAAAGGTGTCTATAACATCTACTGAGGCTTACAACAGGGCCATGGTGGAGAAATAGTTGAGTAGCAAGAAGCTGTTGCTTATGTAGTCAATACCATGCTTTGATGGACCAGTAGAGGATTATCAGAGGGGTTGTATTATCTTGAATGTGGTCTTTAAATGGACAATTATATGATGTATTTACTCGTCAGATATTTATATTTCAGTGAGAATACTGGAAAAAAAATATGAAGGGATTTTTTAAAAACAGCAATAAGCAGTTTTAAAATGACAACTTTAATCAAGAAAATTTTAAACAATTATAATATCTCTTCATTTTCTGTTCTATCAAGATCTCTTTACCCCAGCCTACAAGTTTTACTTGGGAGAGGGAGTGAACGAGTGGTTGTGTGGTGCTTAATTGCCAGCTCTAATTTATTTTGTGTCATAGCAATTAAATTTGAGATGCAATTCTAAGACAAGGAAAAGCAAAAGAGCCACAGAGAAAAGGAATGTTTATTTTCTGGTAATTTTAAACTATGGATTACAATCAACAATTTAAAAAAAAAAAAAAAAAAAAGTGTATTGGACTTTCATAAGACACAGTAAAAAGTTTCATTTTTCTAATCTAGCTTTTTGCCTGGGCAGCCAGGAGTAGTAAAATCACTTTCTGAAGTGACCACATATTCCAAATTGCATGATATTGTGCAGATAAGGTGGCAGGCAGGATGACTCACTCATCAGCCAGAGCGTAGGATCGTGAATGCACAAACAAGTGATAGTCCCAGAAGACATCCCTGAGATGGAGATTTAAAAGTCAGTTTATTTCCATTTAAAGTATTCTCAACCAGACTGTAAAAATAGATCTCTACCTGCCTCACTGGAACTCTTCAGAACCCCAAGTGGGCTAATGAACGTCATCTAAAAGTGATTTATTCCGAAAGGTTTTATCTTGGCACCAACACATAAAATAATTAAGAGGTGTGGGGTTGATCCCCCACCATAAGCACTGTTGCATTTGGCCAATGAAATGATAGTTGCTTTCAAAAGGAGCAAATACATATCCCTGATGGCCACAACACTGTAGGAGGTCAGAAAGTGGTCAGTGTAGAGGACAAGCTGATTCTGGGTATTCAAGACAATGTTTTCCATCAAGAAAAATGAAACCTACTTTTAAATTCGTCTGGAATCTTGGTTATGGGAATGGACGTGAACAAAACCAACTGTGATTATTATTCTGTTCAGCAAGATGATAGCTTACCCATGAAATCATTTTGGTTCCAAACAATCAGGCAGAACAGCATCTCCAAGGAACAAAGAAGAGTTTTATAACTGATTTCACATAGGAAAAGATACGTTTCTGAAACCTACACAGGGTTTGATAGAAATGGTTATGGGTAGTCTCACTATCCTGCATGACTGTTCCTCAAAACAATTGTGGTTGACTTTGCAATACGACCTCGAGCAGGGAAGGTGCTCAATAATTGGAAGTATCTGAGCTGTCTTCCCAAGCCCATAGGTCCTTTTCAACCCAAGTGTCAGCAACAGTAGCCCCACTGCCTGAGCCTGAATGGGTTTGCAATTAGTATCAAGCACTGAAGATGTCAGAGGAAGGCTGAAAGCCTCAATCTACTCAAGGATAATTATATCTCTATAGCATTGAAGCAGTTACATGGATTTAACTCAACTGAGCATCTGCAAAAAAGCTTTTGCTATCTATGACTGTTTTTTTGAGGGAGTGGAAGGTTTCAGTTGTTTCTGCACAGCACCCTTTATTTAAAGGTTGGAGAAGAAAAAAAAGGACAAGATGATGGATGAAATTCCAATGGTTTAGAAATCCTTCAGAAATTTTGACATCCATGGAGACAGAATTTTACCTCTTATATGTTAGACAAAACCCCCAGATTTTCTTTCTTGAAAAGCTGTAGCAAACACTTTATGAAACCAACAATATCCATTCCATTTATGTCTGATTCTGAGGCACTGCTTTAATCAGGAAAGATGTGCCTTCCACCTGACATCTCAAGTGCAGAGGTCTTCAGGGTTATTCCTCCTTCCCCCATAAACTGGATGATTCACCAAGCAGGACCTTTTAGAGATGGCAGGGTTGAGATGTGAGAGTTGCCACTTGACGCAAAGACTTCCTCTGTTTAAAGGGAGAAACATTTTCCTTTTCTTCTGTTTGGCTGTAGGAAATTAAAATGTATTTTACATTCATGTCTCATCACTGGGAACTATTGAAGTGTGGCAGAGTATTTTTAGGAAGGCCAAATGGTTAATTTAGAATTCTCTGTCTAAAAATACCCCATGTATTTGAAAAACTGCAAAATATTGGCAGGATTCATAAATAGAACATTTAACCCTTGAGATCCCCTTCCTATCAGAAACCATTAAAAAAAATACCAAATAACCTGCCCTGGCTGTGAGATATTAATGACTGAAAATGGGATAAGCACAGCAGTTAAGGTGAACCAGGCCAGGCACTGATCTTGAGGCAAACCAGGGAGTGCCCAAGTTTGGTCTTCTTTGTTCTGTGAGGTCTGTGTTGTCTTGAAACCATAAAACCATAAAATTGAATGCTGTGGTCAATGGTTCAAGTCCCATGGTGATCTGGAGAACAGCCTTTCTACTCAGATATATTTTACTTTAAAGTGCCTTCTACACAATGCCTTACACGTGTTATGAGCTCAAGCTGCTTTTAGCCATGTTTTGTCCACACTCAAGTGTTAATTTCTAAGGTTAGGCAATAAAATCTGCTGTTCTGTGGGTGTCTCGAGGAAGTAAGACCTCACACAAATCCTAGAGTTTTCTCCATTAATTTGCACTGTCTTGTGTCTCTTGCTGAGCTTGATGTGCAGGAGTTGAGCTTCTAAGAGAGAATTCCACCAGGAGCTGCAGCTGAAATGTCCATTGCTACTCCCTGCACCTTACAAGGTGAGGGGAAGAAATTTTTCCTAATATCCAACATAAAACTCTCCATCACCAGCTTCGTTGTCCTTCTTTGAACTCACACCAGCATCTCCATATCTTTTTCTTTACTCAGTATGTTCCACCAGAAGTCCCTGAAGGTCTTTAGGGTTTCTCCAAACCTCTGTAGGGGTTTATGTGTTATATAAAGACATTTGCTAAACGTGCCTTCCTATATCCATAGGCTGGCAGTGCTTTTCTGACTTTCTTTCCCTCCTGCAGCATCCTGGTGTCTATCTGCTCGCCCTTCCTCCCCTGCCTGTGAATGTTTCTTTGTTGGGTTTGAATGAACTTCCTCTGAGAGCTGCTTCTCCTTCTATCAGTCTCCTTTCCTGAAGGTCTCACAGTCTTATGTCCAGAAGAGCTGTTCTGCTGGAGAAGCCATTTGAATACATGGGCAACTATTTTGCATTAATCTCATTTTGAGGACTGATGAGTTATAGACTCATTTGCAATCCTGGATACAGTCCAGACAACTGCTTGAAGAATTCCCACCCCTCTGATGCTTTATGGTTTCCTCAGGAGTTCATATTCCCACTTAAAAACAGCAGTTGTATTTTTGTGCCATCACAGGGATGCTCTTGCATTAAGACAGCTTTGCTTTGGCTAAGCACTGTGTTTGCAGCAAATCAGGGGGTTCCTGGAACAGAAGCAACCTGCTTCTCCTTCCCCAGTTCTTATGAGGTTCCTCTCTCCCTGAGAGCATGAAGCTCATTAGTCTTTTAAAAGACTGTTGGGACATTTATCCAACAACTAAATGTACAGTGATAGAGAAGAAGTTTACTGGTGACTACTTTTTGACGCTTGATCTCGAGGTTGAAGATCAAATATTCAATTAAATAGGGAAGGAATGATTTATCCCAGTTTGCTGTTGCAGTGGTGATCATTACTATGACTGTCTGGAGAACATGGGGAAAAACCCATTGTGATACAAAACCTTCAGGCTGCAGTGTCCTCTATAGAAATGGAGAGTGTGGAAACATCATTATTCCTGTGTAAATGCTGAAAATATAAAATTGGCTGGAGAAACAGAGAAGATTGAAACAAAAACAGTGAATAGTGTTTGCTATAAAGCACAGCAGGAGAATGGGAGTCTGAAAGACTTACTATGTAATTATAGACTCAAAGAGAATTTTAAGCGAGGAAGGGGGTGTTCATACAGATCTATTCATGCAAGAACAGAGAAACCTTAGTAAAGACTCACTTTTGACCATAAATGAAGAGTTATCAGTGGACCTGCATAACTGCAGGGCTTCCTCACCTCTTCAAGGATAATGATACCAAGGGATGATAAGGGTGCAAGTGGTGCAGGGTTCATATGAGGATAATGAAGTGCTGAAAAAGGTGGGGGAGAAAGTGAAGGTAAAGACAAGATGAAGGCAGAAGATAGGATGTCCTCTCTTTCACCAATCTTTTTTTCTTTGCCTTTCCAGCTTTATCTCACCATCATACTCTGATAATTTTTTTGTAGCCCTGCAATAGCTTGGAGGAACATATCCCATCTCTACAGGCAGGACTATCCAGTGTGGAAGAGAACCCACCACTCTCTGCTCTGGGACACCCCCTAGACACGGGTGCTTGTAGTAAAGACAAGTCCCCTGTGCCCCAGAGCCTCTTTACATCTTCACAATGTAAAGTCATCAGGGAAAAAAAAGTAGCAGTGTGTCTCTGGAGTTTGAGATGGAAAAATCCTTCTCTTGAGCTTGTTTGAATGGTGTAAGCATCTATCCACAACCATGAGGGAAGATCCCTTTTGGTAAAGAAAGGACTGTTCCAATGACATTCTTGCAAAGTTCAACCACAGTTGTTGGGTGTTTACATATCTGGACATAATGTCCTGGCTGTGTGGTGCCCACACTGCCTGCAAGGACAGAGACCACAAGACAGTTGTCTCCAGGACTACCATTTTCCTTCTTGCATGAACAGTTTTTTCTTTCCAGTTTTGAGTAGGGTTGATCAATGAGGATAAAGTGTATGTTAATGTGGACATCAGACTATCTCAGTTCTTGTGTTCTTTAATCATCTGAAAAATGAGACTCTTGATGCTTCAGTAGAAATATCATTTTGTTTTTGTGAGGACACTGTGATGGAGAAAGTCATCCAGATGTGCAATACTGTTACTCTCACCTATAAAAGCCCATACATTCTTTCCAGAAGAAAAAGCAAATATTTTTATTATTATTACTCCCTGAAGATCATATCTTGCTAGATTTTTTTAAAAAGAAAGTAATCATTATATGCAATAAATTTCTGTATAAACAAGGCAGAAACATCACTTTATCTGGGAACAGAATGATGTGCAGAGAAGTGGTTGTCCAAGTGGATGACTACTGAATATCTATTTTCAGCAACTACATGTGGGTACTTTAAATGTCATGCTGCTGTCCCTCTTGCATTCAAACTCTTTAACATTCAAAGGTTTTCAAGTTTAAGGTCAGGAGTCACCCAGATGGACTCACCTTTTGCAGAGCAAAAGCAGGAAGGAGAATTTAACTGAGTTTTAAGAGAACTAAGTTGCTGAGCTATGTTGCTTTATATTAGAAAACTAACCTGTTTTGATTTAAATAAATAAGAAAAAAATGACTTTGTTATGTCCTGTGGTAAACAGACAGAATGTTTAGTTACTCTGGAAAGCAAAAATGGTAGTCTTGATCCTCCATCTGAATTTGCTCAGCTTTCCTGGCAGTCTTGTGAATCTATCTGATAAATGAAACGTGCAGCCATATCAGAAAACTTTACTTGGCTTGGACAAAGAAGCTGGTATCAGGAGACCTTCTGACTTTCTCCTGGATCAATTAAATTGTGTATCTATACTCCCTCACATCCATGAACTTGAATGACATTTGAATGCTTAGAGAAATGCAGAGAGAAATACACAAAATAACTACTGCAGCACAATAAAACTCATCTAGATCATTACTTTCACCATAGATATTTTCCCAAAATGGTTACTTTTTCCTCCAGCATCCTAACCTTCAGAAAGTGACTGGTCACTGTGTCCTCACTGCTATTGGTGATTTACTAGAGCACAGGTCTCTTCTCTCCAAGTCAGTCATTAAAACCCCTTGAAATAAGACACAAACACTCTGTATGAGGCTTTGTAGCGACCCAGCAGTTCCACTATATGATGCTACTCTGATTGTACACAAGAGAAGGAAACTCATTTGAACCTATTTTCAACCCCCTACCACTCCATGATTCTATTTTCTCAGTCCTTGCCCTGAGGTGTGATCTCCAACCCTCTCTGTCTTTACAAAGTCAGTCCAGTCCCTCGGGTTCCCACACATCATCAACTTGTAAGATGTCCCCTGCTTTATCCTGCACCACCACTGACTTGTAATTGGAAATATTCCCCAATTCCATATCTACTGGTATCATTTGCTTTCCAGAGAAGCCATTTTTTCACTGATAAATTCAGTACCAACTAACCTAAGGAGTATCACCATGCAGAGCTGCTGGTACTGCTATGGTTGTGCAAAGAGTAACCCGGCAATTCATGGTGATATCAGAGTCCTAAAATCAAAATTATTAATGTTACTGCTATACAAATTATTACTTAATGTCAAAATCCACCCCCATAATCTTTAAAATAGCAGAATAGCAGGAGGAGGAATAGTGGTAGCTATTCTTAGGTCAAACACATACTTGGGAAAGCTAATTCTGAACTCACCTGACTGCTTTCAAGGCAAGATTATTCCAGTGCTGTGTATTTTCTGAGTTTACTTTTGTGATGTGTCCAGGATGGAAGATGCAGAAAATAATTTTTTTTTTCAGTAGTTGAACTTTGAAGAACTTGGTATACTTGAAGTCAGAGTGATTCTTACTCCTTACTGCTAAATGCAAAAGAAACCTCATAATGGTGTACAAAAGTTAACTGCCAAAAGCTAACAATTCTGGATTTCTATTTGTCTCTGTTCTAGTATGGAATGGAGGGGAAATAAAGATTTTTACTTTTTAATAGAATTCTTTTTCATGACATCCTCTGAAAGACTGTGAGTTAGTCACAGATCAGATTTATGACTTCAACACTTTTAAAGATGCTCGACAGGATTTCAGTCACTGCAATTGTGGGCTCAGAGAACTGCACACGGGGGATTGTCACTGCTGAATACACTCTGGACCAAGACAGCTGAGCACAAATTCCTCTGTTAAAATTTGTGTGAGCAAAGAAAGAAAGTGAACTGAGAACTCTTCAGTCCTACAAGACTTAAACTGACTATTTTTCCACAGAACAGTTGACTGCAAAGCAGAAGCTGGCAGGCTTTCTACCTTACCTTGCCAGCTTGCTTCAGCATGTCATTTTGGGAATATCAGCTAAGGCTAGAAGACAAGCAGAGAAGAAAACATGGTAAGTTATCAGCAGGGCTATTTGTAATAATTTTATTCATGATTATTTTCTTGTAAGGCTTATTTTTTATCCCCTTCTATAGAGGGATCTGTCCAGGCTGGATTGATGGGCAGAGGCCAATGAGATTCAGCAAGTGCCAGGTCCTGCACTTGGGTCACCACATGATGCTACACCCTCAGGGAAGAGTGCCTGGAAAGCTGCCTGTTGGAAAAAGACCTGGGGGTTGTTGTTCAACAGGTGGCTGAAGATGAGCCAGGGTATGCCCAGGTGGCCAAGAGACAAGCTAAGCATCCTGGCTTCTATCAGCATGTATGGCCAGCAGAACTAGGGCAGGGATTGTCCCCCTGGACTGGGCACTAGGGGGGCTCACATCAAATCCTGGGGTCAGTTCCTTGTGAGGACCAGCTGAGGGACCTGGGGTTGTTCAGCCTGCAGAAAAAAAGGCTCAGGGGAGACCTTCTGGGTCTCAACTAGTCCCTGACAGGGGGTTGGAGCCAGGTTCATCTCTTCTCCCAAGGAACAAACAACAGGACAAGAGGAAATAGCCTCAAGTTTTGTCAGGGGAGGCTTAGCTTGGAGCTGAGGAACAATTTCTTCCCCTTGAGGGTTGTCAAAGGCTGGCCCAGGCTTCCTAGGGAAGTGGTGGAGTCCCTGTGATCCCTGGAGGGGTTTCCAAGCTGTGGAGCTGTGGTGCTGAGGGACATGAGTCAGTGGTGCCCTGGCAGTGCCGGGTTAACAGTTGGAGTCAATTAGCTTAAAGGCTTCTTCCAGCCAAAGTAATTCTATGATTCTGTGGTTCTATGATATCTGTGCTTCAGAATCTGGACTAAGGTAAAGCTGTTTTCAACGTATGACATATATTCTGGACAAATTATCATTGCTGATTAATCTTCTATACTAATTTGAGAAGACATGCATTTCACTAAGGGGTGTAAATTCACTTAAATAAATTATATTGCTCAGCTGCAGAATAAAACTACTGATTGCTAATAAAACACAAGCCTCATGCAATAGCTAGTGATTCTTCAATATTTTTAAATTTCTTATTCTTTTTTTTTTTTCTTTTTTCTTTTTCAGGAAAACAGAGACTATCAGTTCAGTCCTGAAGGATAATGTAACTGCAATTGGTGAGGGGATTAAAATTTATTTTCCAACCTTAGTCACCTGACCTTGGTCAGAGTTACAAAGGCCAACTTTGTCACATACATCACTTGACCATGTTATTGCTCTTCCCCTTCCAAAAAATTTATAAAGGAATACTGTCTCCTTAATGTTTTTATTATGATAAACCATTAATGAACTACCAATGGATAATGTTTAGCTGTCAGTGAACTGCATATTTATTTGGACAGGTCTCACTTTTAAAAATATCTGTTAGAAGTTGCCTTGCTTTTTTTGCTCTAACATTAATTTATGCTTTCATCTCCTCACCATCTTTGAAATACAACACAAAAATCTCTGCTGAGGATCAAGACTACAATAAATTAGATATTGAACCTGAAATCACTTAAATAAACACAAAGGCCATGTGTATATTTAGTTTTTATGCTAGAGGTCTTAGCTCACAGCTGTTAATGGAAGAGACAGGAGTGTTTGAAAATATGGGAGATGACTAAGACATATCTTGCTCTAGGATGAACTTCACACCTCTTTATTAGTGTAGCTAGTCCATGAAGAGAAAGATCCATCAGAGTGATCTGTGCTCTATAGAGATGGAGGACTGCAATGGCATCCCTGGAGTCTGGATGTTTTCTTCTCCCCTCCCCCCACAATCTCACAATCTTTAAAGATATTTATCTCAAAATAATTCTTTTATTTTTTTCCTCCCCCCCCACCATTGCTATTCCAGCAGCCCCAAGAGCATTGAGCAATGTGGAAATGGCACACAGTGAATCATATGGTGTGTTTAGCCAAGACACTTAGCAAGCTCCATGGCTTCCCCATAAGGTCTTTCCATTATTCAGGGATCGTTCTCACGCTGTACAAGTGGTAAACTTAAAGTCACATCTGCTTTGCTGACTTTGCCTGAAGACTGAACATTGTTTGGGTGTTCTCTGCATTGGAACACTCTGTGTAGCTCCTGCGCTGAAGTAGGAAGGAAACATTTTTCTCTGTTTCCTGTGTCCTGTGTGAACTTTTCCATTTTAAAATGTGTGCTGTGGTTTTAATTTTTATTTTTTTTTGTTTTTCAAATGACTGGAAATCAATATTTTCCCTCTGATACATGCGTTTAAAATTCACCCCCTGTGGTTTTCATTTTGTACGGGAACTTTAAAAAAAAAACCAACCCAAAAAATGGAAATCAACAGATAATGGAGGGGGAGGAGACTTGGGAGCAGCCATAATCATTGTCCATTGGATAACGTATCACTTGTGGTACTAAAGTGACTACTGCAAAAGACCGTGGAAGTATCACTTTAGAGACAAACCAAAGGCTATAGGAAAGATGAAAGCAAATTATGGCTTTTAAAACCAAATAAGGTTGTGAGTGACAAATGTACACCTCAGGTCTGTCATATTTCTAAGATTCAAATGCTGTTATACCAGCAAGTTGACACACACTTACTTAAAAGGCAACCCTACCACGGGAAAATTGCCATCAAAATAGAGAAAACAGACAGAAATATCAGTGAGCTCAGTAATTTCTTCCATTTTTATAAAAGCCTCAGTCAACAAGATAAACGGTTACACCCATCAGAAGTTAGGTGTTTTCAGTAGGATTTATCTCAGATAAGTTGGACTAGATGACCTTAGGGGTTGGCCTAGTTGACCTTTAAAGTTACCTTCCAATCCAAACCACTCTATGATTATGAGATAAATCTCGCAGTGATGGTAAGTGAAAGTGCTTGATGTAAGATACTCAGTTTCCTGTAGACTTTGAGAGTCTGAGTGAGATGGGAGAGAGAGAAGGAAACCTCTAGAAAGCAGCAGTGCTTCTCCTAACTTAGGATACAACCAGTCATACTCTAGAACATCTTCCTATACAAATTTTGGGTCAGATGATAGTCTTTGACAGAAGGTGCATTATAAAAGAAGCTGAAATGAAATGAATTCTGACAGTCACAGTATCTCATTTGGAGTTCCTTGACTCCTAAATTTTTTCATCCTCAGAGCCCTCATACATTGAGGAAATAAAGGTGGCTCCAGAAGGGATATTCAACAGCTGAGGGTAGTAGACATCAGAGTAACCTCCAAAGAGAGCTCTTAAATCCATAAACCCCTCCCTTTCCATAGGCTTGGTGTGTGGCTCTTACACATGAAACCCTTACTAACTAGGTTACTCTGTGAGCACTAATTTTTTCTTTAAAAGAATGAAATGGGCTTTTTCTACTCTCATAGTACAGGGTACCACATCAAGAGAAGGTGATTGCTGCCCCCTTTCAAGTGTATTCTGGAAAGTGGAAAGTCTTCCAGCTCCTATCATCTTTGGAGGTTCAAACTCTTCCCATGAGGTTCACTAATGGCTTTGTCAGCAGACAGCCTACGTGTTGGGGAGACAAGGGAGAGCATTCTTTGTGTATCATGCTGAAATGGAGCCTTTATGCAGCAGATCTGGGATTAAATCTCCCCTGGATCACAGAGGGGTAGCAGGAAAACCATCTGCTAGCGAAAGCAATAGGGTCGTCACCTGAAATGCAGAGGCTGTTTTCCAGTTCCTGTTCCAAGAGCTATTTATACCTTTTTATCTAGTAACTTTCAAAAGATTGATTATGATTACGTGGTGCCATTCCTATGCTCCACAAATAGGTTGGAAAGCCTGGAGCTAAGATATCAGCCAGTCCATGTTGGAGAGGCAGAAGTTCAAGCCAACTTGGAGATCAAACACCAGTCCTATCTCCATCCGACTGTAATTAAGTGACAGACGGGCAGGAAATCTCTCACTCTTGGTTTTTCAATCTAGTAGCATTTGCTGGAATAAAACCAAGTTGCATTTAGAGGCTGGAAGAAATCACATGGACACATGTTGCAGGACCAAGTTTCTTTCCAAAGTAAACCCTTACGGAATGAAACTTGGGTTTCCGGTCATGGGAACTTCTTCTAGAGTAAACTCATATAAAATGGAAGACACAGAGGTGTTGAGATGACATCTCCAATGCCTTTGTGACACGTATCTGCAGTCTAAAGGTTACCATTTTACATGACAGACCATTCTGTTTCTCTTTTGTTTATCACATGAATGAAAGTTAGAAACCCATCAACCAAGTTTATCAGAGCAACACTGAACAGAGCATCAAATTGAGCAGATCAAATCTTGCTTTCAGTGAATTAATCTTGAAGATATCTAAAGTTTTAAACAAAATTAAATAAATAATAGTAATGGAAAGAATAGATGAATTAAATTAATATCATGAGCATTGCTGCTGGATCTTCTGGATTTCTGCTCACTGGAAAAAGTCAAACCAAATCAGATTCTGGAGAACTTTATTACCAGTTTAATGAGCATAGACTGTTTGCCACACAGGCTCACATGTGTTATTTCTTGCTAATGAGTAGAAAGTTCAAAGCCAGGCTTTAAAACATATTAATTACTGTATTATTTTTTTTTTAATTTCAGGTTACAGGGGCTTGTCTGAGGTCCCTGAGAACATCCACATTTGATCAGCAGTGTATTTATATGGTGAGCTCTTACTGTCCTGTTTAGAAAACTTTGAGGGACTGGGACAGGTTCTCAAAGCTACATGGAGAAACTGGAAAAATGGATTATTTCCTTTTGAATTTGGAAGAGGGGGAAAGTCTGAGTACTGTGGAGAAAAACTGAGATAGAAGTAACCCTCTCATCCTATGCAATAAGATGCTTGAAGACTGAGGACCTAACCAGACTGTGTTGAAACTTGGAGAATGAGGGTGAGGCTGAGGGACAGGACCTGAGCACACTCTGCTAAAGGTCCTTTAAAAAGGTAAATTGGCTGTTTAGGGAGTCAGACAGGTAGGTACAAAACAGTGGTAATTCACAGGATCACAGGGGGGAAGGGACCCTGGAGATCTTTGAGTCCAACCCCCCTGCCAGAACAGAACCATAATCATTCAGTAGGAAATTTAAAGGCAAAAAATATCTGAATTTCTTTACTGATTTCATACTGAATAGCTACAGGTAGCACAGAGATGCTGAAGAGTAAGCTCATGTATTTCTGGAACAACTGGATTGCATTCAGGATTACTTCATCTTTTGTGCACCTACAGATGATTTTTATCTCAGATCTATTGTAGGATTAATATTGACTGGATGAAACACAGCTTCTAAGGGATTGTTAGCTTACTATATAGAGGGTACAGTTTATCTTCAAATCCTAGTTCTCTCTGTTCTTAAAATTGTGGAGCATATCACGTCCATCCCTAGGACAAATAAAAGAGGCTTGAATAAACAGATTGAGATTAAAGGATCCAGTTTAATAGTACCTGTTAAAGTTCAGTCACAAATCAGAATGAATTCTTCCTGTAAATATTTTATCTTTTAACTTAAGGGGAAAGATCTGTTTGTACATGTATAACTTTGCTAAGTAAAACTTTCAATAGTACATTGAATTCTGTGTGAAAGCACTAAAAAGGCACATTAATAGAATATTGTCCCTTACTGGCACATATTTGTGTGCATGCAAACATACAGAGAAACAGTTTTATCTTTCACTCTAGAAAGATAATGACTTTACACTGAGGATGCACGTACATGTTCAGATGGAAAAGCCAAAAATCACTGGGGAAAAGAAGAGGCTGGCAGGAAGCCACAGAGATTGTTTACTGTGTCCCCCTTGGAGAGGTGTGACAAGCCTGTCCCCTTTCCAAGGGATTCATTCTTCTTGCTGTTGGTGCTCTGACTCCCCATGGACAAAGCTTTACCCAGTAGGGTTTTATTGAGCCTCAGGGCAAATGAATTCTTAGGCTGAGGATTTTGTTCATGTTCTGTTTTATGACATGCCCTCTCCAGTGACAGGAGCATAGTTTTACCAATTAAAGTAATCTATGGAAGCCAGGAAGCAGGGAGGACTCCTTGTCCCCATGGATCTCCTTGTCCCTGCTGGGGTTTAATAATGTCAAACATAGCTCTGGTGCTGTGGCTCCCACAGGGTGGCTATTTAAACAGCTGCAGGCTCCTGGGAAAGGCCATCCATACAACTCATCTGCCACCATCTGACCAGAAATATTTGGAACTGGCTGCCCACAGTCTGTATCATTTAAGATGGATCCTGCCAGTGCCAACTAGCTAAGACATGCTCCTGAACAATTGCTGCTGCAGGTCCATTCCTTCCTCATGGAGGATATCAGATGATGTATTGACTATCATTCATGCCACACATAACCCCAAATATTCACCTTGCAGACTAGACTCAAGAAGGACAAAGAGATTTCATGGATATTTTACCTCTCTAAAGTCACCTCCTTTTTTGCAGACCTTTGATCACATCATGTGTTTGTCAGATAAATGACTGGTCAATACAAATGCTTAGAGTCCTTTGCTGCATGTCATGGATGCAAACTATGCAGGATGACCCAGGTCTTCCTAAGCATGGGAGATGTCAGGAAAAGGGCTTGGTATCCTACTAGTTTGAGAAAATGTTTAATTCCTGCTTTCTTCTTTTCAGCTCACTTAAAGAGGAATCACACAGTAGTGGTAATCTGTAGACTACTGGCTGGTTTATAAATGTAAGTATAACAATAATAATAATAAAAGTTGTCACATTCTAAATTAAATCTACAAGCTTTTATATTTTATCTTCCACTTGTCTAAAGAGAATAGACACTCACTATAAATAAATAATCTTACTGTGTTTTGCAGCAGAAGCCCATAGAGATAGGTACATTTTCAAGCAAAAAGTGATCTTCCAAAGGCTGAAGGTGCCCTCTTACTTATTCAAGGCAGAAGATCAGACATGATAGGACATCTTTATTAATGTTCTTTCTGTCAGGGAAGTACAATCAACTGGCAAAAGAAAATTGTTCTGCCATTAGCACTGCCTCATGCATGTGCTAGGTTTGCTAAAATTTGCCACAATCACTTTTCATCTCAGAACATGTAGAACAATATCCTCTTTAAAAAGAAATGAAGGCATATGTGCTATTTGCTAAGTATCATACTCAGTTCTTTTCCACAGAGAAGAAGAACTCAGATATTGCATTGGTTAGTTCACAGCAGTGTCTAGATACCCCTTTAGACAGATGGAGCAATGTTTTATGCATTTCAGAAAGTCTGGCCCAGTCTTTTTGTCTCTCAGGTGCTCTCACTTATTCCTACTATTTCCAAGAAAGGGAACACAGTAGCCTGTCCTACTGGGTAGGCTAATAACAACAAAGAATGGCTTTGGGTCATGCTAAGATGCATGACCACCTCATGTGTGACAGCAAGAGAACCAGAATGCTGAGGTAGATATCCTCTAGCTGGAAGATGAAAAAGATATAGAGGAGAAAGTAGAGAGGTTTGCCCACACCAGTGTTTTTTCCAAGTCTAGGAAGATAAAAAAAACCCAAAACTCGAGGAAAATTCAGATAATATGTTGTGACAGGGCTAAAGGATTCAGCAGACCCCTTCACATTTCAGTTAGTCCATGCTGAGCCAAAATCCAATTGCCTGCATGTGTTTATCACACTAAGAGTTAAAATTCCTCTTGGTAGATAACTTAGAGCTA
Source organism: Corythornis vintsioides (assembly GCA_025447755.1). Taxonomy (NCBI): domain Eukaryota; kingdom Metazoa; phylum Chordata; class Aves; order Coraciiformes; family Alcedinidae; genus Corythornis; species Corythornis vintsioides. The sequence goes on along the minus strand of JAOEGS010022022.1, from coordinate 44,324 downwards.
ATATTATCACAAAACAACTCTTTGGGATTTAAGAAAAAATAGCCTGAAACAAAATGCCATTCTCTCTTTTCCCTTCTCTTTTAGTCAGTGAAAATGCAAATTATTCAAACAAGACTTGTTCCCCAATAGCCACAAAGAAGCAGCATGTTCCACGGCCCAGAGGTTTTTCATCACTTTTCTTCTAGCCTAATGTGTATAATTCAAGCCAGAACATCTTGATAGAAAATGATACAAAACACCTGAAAACCTTTTCATATCCTTTCCACTACTTTGTGCTTTATGGGGGTCATCACAAAAATCTCAGCTCTGCTGTTTCACAGTCAAAAAGCATACTCTAGAGATATTTTACAACCACACAAGAATCAGGATGAGCACAAGAACTAAAAATGCAGGTGCTCCTCCCTCCAAATCATTATTTCAATCTTTTTGGTTTCCTTCATGTCATCACCTTTTGCAAAGATACTGGAACATTTTGTGAGACTCCCATAGTTTTACATCTGCCTCAGCAAGGCCTGTATCATCCAACTGCTCCTGTGGTCACAAGAACCAAAGGTAACTAAGGCCACTCAGATTCATGATTTATTGACCAGCTGTGTCTGGTTCTTGTGGTGGTGGACTGGAAAAAATCTTGTAGAGCTGTGTTTGCATCTTAGAGGAAAAGTACCAAAAAGAACCTAAAACTCAGGTTAATGAGACCTGCTTCGGCTGTAGCTTCGTTATCTGTCTCCTCCTCTGTTGTGTGCCCTTCCAGAGATAACCCCAGTCAGATGATCAAACTTGATGATAAAGCTTGAGTGGCCTTACTGGATTATATAATTAGAATAAATCATAACAGGAGGAACATTTGGAGTAATATTTAATCAAAATATTTAAACTAAGCTACAAATCCTGTATAATTTGCCTTTCTGGCCAATAGGTGGTGCCAATAATTTATGCATTGATGTCTTCTACTGGGCAAATCACTCAGAAGAGATAATTTAGCTGCACTAAATGAGAGACCACCAGTAGGGAAGAGTTTTGACCCAGTAAACTGCTAGGAAAGTGGATTTTGTTGAAGCATCTGCCTCACACACAAATGGTGGTGAGAACACTCTTACATTTCAGGATGAGTCATGTGGCTAAACTAAATATACTTTCTTTGCATAATTCAGAAAAAAAATTCAATTAAAAACTCTTCTTCTCAAGGAAGGTGTTGTTATGTGCAGTAATCAGCACGACACTTTCAGAAAGTCTCTACTTTGCTCTTGTGAGACCCCACCTGGAGTACTGTGTCTAGCTCTGGGGCCCCCCAGACAAGAAGGACATGGCCCTGATGGAGCAGGGCCACCATCAGAGGGCTGGAGAACCTTTCCTATGAGGACAAGCTGAGGGAGTTGGAGTTGTTAGGCTGGAGAAGTCTCTCAGGATACCTTATAGCAGGTCTAGTACTTGAAGGAGGTGTACAGAAAAGCTGGGGAGGGATTTTTTTACAATGCCATGTGATAGTAAGATGAAGGGCAATGTTTTTTAACTAGAGGAGGGTACATTTAGATTAGATTAGGAAGAAATTCTTTACTATGAGGGTGGTGACACTCTGGCACATGTTGCTCAGGGAAACTGTGGATGTCCCATCCCTGGAAGTGTTCAAGGCCCAGTTGGATGGGGCTTTGAGCAACCTGGTCTAGTGGGAGGTGTGCCAAGCCTTGCCAATGGCAAGGGGTTGGAACTAGATGATATTTAAGGTCCCTTCCCACACAAACTATTCTATGAAATGCAAGACAGCTTTAGCCCTTCCATTTTCACTGGCAATTGTAGCATGTCAGAGAAGTCAAGAAGAGAGTTCAAGAGGGAATCTATTTATTAAATGAAAGGAAAAGTATAAAAAAAAATCCCTTTGGCACAGCCTTTTACATTAAAAACCCACAGCTGGTATTTCTGTTGGGGTACACATCAATTTTATCTGGACAGCAAAATGCCGAGGCTTTCTTCTTCAGGTTGGATATTAAATTCCCTGTTTACAATAATGAATATTATTGTATTTTGGTTATTTGGGTTTTTTTTGCATTCTGCTGGGTTAAACTTCTTGACCCCTTCCCATAAAAATTTGTTATCTTTGGTCAATTATATAGTGAAATGAAATGTCACTAATTACATAAAAGGTAAGATAACCTTTGAAATATGTTTAAGTAGCTTAAATTATTATTTTTTAAAATATCAATTTTCAATCCAACATATTCAATATTTGATGGGAGGAGGAAGGACTGGATGACTACAGTAGAAATCTCAGAGTGCCAGAAAACAGATTGTAGATGCCAAATCAGTTTCAACATATAGTCTAGTTGGCTTTGGAAAGTTTTCATCATTAGAGACCTCTAGGAATAAGCTGAGCTTGGTATGGTTAGGTGTTTGTGGAAGAGATGCCATTCCCAAGCAAGAAAAGGCATTAGAAAAACTCAGAAAAACAAAAGAAGTGCAGTGAGTTTTGGACTCCCAAACTAATTAAGCAGGATGCCCTCCCTTCCATGAACCTCTGACTCTTTAATTTGGAAATCCTGTTTCTTTTCTGTCCTCTCACAGAAGACTTCCTTATGTGTTAAGTACAATTAATTAAAATTCAGTATCCTATCTTATGTTCTGAGTGTTTGGGGAAGGTAAAACTGTGCTGCTGTGCCTTGGCTATAACATATTTACTGGCCCAGTGCCTTGATTGGCAAACCTGGAAAACAGTAGTTCCTTTTGATGTTTATTTACTACTAAAATAAGCTTTCCTACTCCTGTGGTTGAGTCACAGTGTACCAGACAGCTTTTGCCAGCTATTTTTATGTCAAACTCATGGCAGATATACTTTTTGAAATAAAATAAAATTGTACATTCACAGTGGGAGAGCAGCTGTAGGGAAACAGGGCACGAACACACACGGCCACAAATGCAATAGTATTTATTTATATCATCTAGGCAATGGTTCTACCTGCTAGACAATTCACAACCATGATGGGAATAAGTAGAATCACAGAAGAGCTTGCAGTGCAGTACACCTATTTGTTTCTGTAATTAATAGAAATCTGTAGGTGCATGGTCCGTGCTCTAAATATTTATTACCAATTTCTACCAAAGAAAGGGGGAAACATCTTCAGGGGATGGCCACATCTCAGGATCTATCATTCTTTGGTTTCTTCAGTCCTTTTCTTTACACTCACTGAAGTTAACCCATGCACAAAAGTAATCAGTTCAAGATCATCTTCCTCATACTACTGTACCTTTCTGCATCCACACAACACAGAAAATCTGTGTATCCAACCAGTGTCAAGAGTTTTTGCTCCCCCCTCTTCCAGCTCCTGACCCGCACCATAATAAAGCACAATATTTCTTTTCTCACAGTTGAACTGCAGAGAATGTTGGCCCTATAACCTCACAAAACTTCCAAAACTAAGGTAATCTGGTGTCTATGGCTGTAGCAGCAATTTCCCCAGACATGCTCTCAATTGAAAAGGAATTAATTAAATTGGAACTTCTAAGCACTGAATTTAATGGAGTTTTCCTTTTACACAGCCACAGGTCTGGCCCAGTGGCCATTGCTTTAATTAATTTTAATTGGAGAGTGGCTTGCTAACTCTTGTGTTTTTACCTCTTGCTTTTAACCTATGGTTGGAAATATTAATAGTTCTTTAGCTTTTTAAAATGTCCATTTTTGTCAACCACATGCAAAAATCATCCAAGTTGATACTGATTTATTTCTTTTGGATAGACTTGGTCAAATATTGATCTTTCTGCATCTCCCAGAGAGGCTCTCTAGAGAAAATCAGTAAGTTTCAATTGAAGAAAGGAAGAAGAGACTGAAGAGGTAATGTTAACATATATGTAAATTGTCACATTTATTCACCAGAGGGAAGAAAAGGGAGTAAAATTAAATCCATAGGAACATAGCAAATAGTACATAAGAGGCTTATGGAAGAAGGATGGGAGTCATAAATGCAATTTAATTCTTCCACAGAAAAATACTAATCATCAGCTTCCCATTTTAAGCACATAACAATAGTAATAAAATACACATACAAGAAATATCTTTAGTAGGTAAACTTTTTGCATGTCTAAATATAGTAACTCAGTACCAACATTATTAAACGTGGGATCCTTATCTGGAGCAACTAGAAGATGGATAGTCTCAGTCCCTTGTATTTTAGCATCACAGGGACTTTATACAAAGTGATAATTAGCTGTTGATGTGAGAAAACACTGTAATCCAGTTTGCAATGTTCCCCAGGAGTTGTATTTGTCCAGAGCTGTGCTGTTGGTTTGGTTGGGGACTGTTTTTCTCTTCCAACTAGTGAGACATGGCAGCTGCCTTTAGAAAGCCTCTGGCAGCCCTGTCTCTGGCCTGAGCAGCCCTACAAATCGTCCCTTCAGTTCTGCCTCACAGTTTCCACCTGTCCTTGTGATTCTGCCTGAAGACATCCAGTAAACATTTGCTGGGCTCTTACAAATGTGACATCTGCATAGTAAAGGTCTCTTTCAAACCTAGGAACACATGAGGCTAGTGCAGTTGTTAGCATGTCTTATTTTCTTTGACCTACCAGCCTGAATCCATGTCTTTTTGCATTGGTAGAGACTGGGAAAAGTTATAGGATGAAATTAACAGTTGTCTGCTGTCTTGGCCTGGAATACCCCAGGCCTGATGTGTCAAGCTATTTATTTTCTTCCTCAGGTAAATATATTTTGTTTGGTTAAAATTGTTGCTGAGATCTACAGACCAAAGCACTGATTAAGAAACGGTCCTATAATGAGGATTATATGTGTGTGAGCATATCTAAGAAATATTATTGCTTCCATTTTTCAAAACCTTACAAGCTCTCTGCTTTGTCATGATTAACAAGAATATGAACACTTTGCTTTCTGTCACATATTGTCAGAAGCAGGAGCATGACTGTCTCCCATCAAACAGTTATTTTCTACTTGTCCTTTTGAGCTAACCTGTAAGGAACTGTTAGAAAATAGAAACCTGTTGGCTCTGAGTGTTTTGATTAAACACCCAGTAGCATAAGGACTGAATGTGCACCTGCAGCACAGCAGTGCACAGTGCTGAGTTGTCTGTCAGATGTACACTACCTGGCTCCCCAGCATGGATGTATTTACTCAATAAGCTCCCTGTGACCATGCTATCAATTTTAAGTCCAGCACCATCCCATCTAATGCAGCCTCCTCAGTACATCTTGCATCAGTTTCCAGCTTAGCTAAAACACCTCATTTTGAATAAATAACATAACTGTTCAATTTCAGCAATGGAAGAACCTGCTCTTTGCCTTAACTGTGCCCATCATTGAGTTTGTGACCTCGTTTCTTCTACCCCATCCCAGCTACTGGATCCTCTGATAGTTTAGATGGAGGAAGAAATAAGTGGATAACAATCTCCCTTGGGCACAGTGTGCAATGGAAGATTAACTGCATCAGCTTGAAAGCATCTGAGTTTGAGTAGGCTTTCTGAATCCCTTGGCATAATGGTCTCTGTCCAGGATCTTGATGGAAAAAAACCCAACCCTTCTTCTAGCTCTGGTACATGCCTTTAGTAGCCACAACATATTCAGGATGTAGATGAGATAGTGAACATAGAATTACACACTGCTCTCACTTCCTCAGGTTGACCATAAAATGACTTTCCTTCATTTCTTTATCCAGAACCTGGACAGGACAGATACTCTGTGACATTACTACTTATTCATAGTCACCAGACAGGACCAGACTGAGTAGAATACCTTTCCTCTACTCCTAGTATGATCCTAAATACCTATAGAATGGCAACCTCTGATTTATTCTTTCCTCTTAATAACTGTTGATACATCCTTAGAATAACACTAGGATTAGTTTTGTATTGAAAAACAAAACCAAACAACCCACAGAATCCTTTGTTATGAATCAGATTAAAAGATTTTTGTGACAGTTGTGTCAGGAACACAATGAATGTTCCCATTCCCTTTATTTGTTTGATTAAAACAAAGAACCAAACATTCAAATTGAAAGACTTGTTCTAAGTTATGAAAGAAGATATGGTGAATAGGTGGCTATTTTAGAACTTTCTGAGAATAGCAGTGGTTTTAAGGGTAAGTAGATCCATTCTGTTGGCTCCTCAAAGAACAACATGAATCATTCAAGATCAGGATAACTGTTCTGGGATTTAGCCCCTAGAAAACAGAAATATTCAGGAGAATGAACCAGATGAGAAATCCTAGAAAGACAATGCACATCTTGTGCTGGCTTTGTACACTCTGTTCTCAGCTTATGGAAGCAAAATGAGACCTCATTAAAAGGTCATCTTGGAAAGAGAAGAAACAGGCCAGTTCTCAGGAGACATTTTTGTCAAATTTCCAAGAATCCCAATGCAGTTTGGTCTGAGAAAGGGCCCTGTTCAATATAATAAACTTCTAGAAAGGAACAGGCGGGTGAGAACTATGTCACTGTGTGTTGTTCTTGCCTCTGAGAATCACATCATGGTTGCCCTGTCACTGCCAGACTTCACTCCCTCAGTGAGTGACTGAAGTCACCTCAGCACCTCCATGCATCTAACATCTCTTTCTGTTTGTCACCCAAAAGGCCTTCAAAAGTTTCAAAGCTCCTCAATCACACAGTAGTACTCAAGGAGGGGGTCATGTGCAATAAGGATTTGTTAAATATCACAGAAACAGAGAGAGCTGGACAACAGAATCATTCCCATGTTCCTGAGAACATTCACCATCTCTCATTCGAGCTTCTTTCAGTTAGATGTGAGAGCAGTGTGGAAAATGAGAGAATATAATGGTCTGAGATTAGTACAGAGCCCATGTACTCAGAGGATTTTTTTTTTTCTGTGGGAGTAAGAGGAGAGGATATATATACCCTTCACTGAGAAAGGTACTTTAATAAGAAATGAGACAGATGAATGAGAAAACCAAGAAGGAACAACCCGTTGAGACCTCAGCAAATAACACCAGCTGAGCCAGGGAGAGGGCTTAGTGACATAGCTCCTTTCAACTATCAGCACCTTTGATCAGAAACCTGAATCAGTTTTAAAATGCCAGTTTCCTGGCAAGTTCAAATTACAAGGCAGAAGCAGAGTTCATGGAAAGACAGATCTCCCTTTAAAGGTTAAAGGAAGGAAGTGACAAGACTTATTCTTTTCATGCCCTGTTAAAAATTATTCTGCTGAGGTTGAAACTGGGAGGGAAGTGTTAATTCTTATTTTCTCTTGCTTGCAAGCAGGAGATATTCAGCAAGAACCTGAGAGGTTAAGCCCTGGAAAAATTCATTTACAGAACACAACAATGGCTTGTGCTTCCCCAGAGCTTTTCACCCACAAAACACCATGTTTATATCTGCAAAGCTCCCTGCAGAGCTCTGGAGAGGTAAGCAGAGCAGCTGGAATGATCTGTCTTTTTAGCAGATCATAATCACCAACCAGGGCTGCATTTCATTGGTTCGAAATTAGATAGTAGTGTTAATGTTCATATTAAAAAAAACCAAAACAACAAACCAGAAACAAACAACACCCAAAACACTCAAGAACACTGAAGCTTTCTTACATATTCCCTTGCAAACAGTTGCTGGAACTTATTTTGACTGAGGAGAGGAAAACAGATGAGGCAGAGCTTTAGCTAAGGGATATTGAGCAGAGCTCTCCCTAACAGCAGCTGTCACCAGGTGAGAAACAGGTCCAGATCCTCTCACTGTCCCATTGCACCCTTCATGGTCTTAAATCACTCTGTACTACTGAAGAGATGCTTAAATTATCCTTGCACAGTACAGGTATGTTAATATCAGGAGTTTGCATCTAGGAAGCTGAGGTAGACCGTGGGCACAAGCCCATCAGGAGATGCAGACAAAATTCTTGGATATTCTAGTGTTGTAAGTGTAAATCTCTAGCAGCAGTTAAGGCCCCAGGTTGTTCTTTGACAAAATATATTTTACCCAGGAAGTGAAAAGCATAAAGCCCCCCTCCAAACACAAGAAAATCTATATGCCCTGTTCTCAACTAGTGTAAATTGCTGTCTCTTCAGTAGCAAGAGGGTTGAGAATCTGGCTCTAAATTGGGGACCTTTGATTTTCTGAAATAGGAAAGAGGAAATGACAAGCCATGAATCAGAATTATATGCAAATGATGTTATTAGTGATTTCTGTCAATAACTGAGAATTGACTGAGTATTGTGTCCAGAAAGCCTCAAATCTACTACTCCAAAAGTTTTTCCAAAACAAGATTGTTTTCATAGATACTATAGGAAATCCATAAACCTGCACAGAGAAAAGCTGTTGTCTGATAAAGGGAAGAGTGATGCTTGCAAAGCCTGCCTGCACAGATCAAACAAATTATTGCTGTATAACGTCATCAAGCTGAGAGATGGTGACCTGACTGACACCTGGAGGAGATGAACCACATCTTCTGAAGCCTCCAATTTTGTTCCTTGTCCTCAAATCTGTGACTCCAATCTGCAAGATCCCAATCTGCGTCATTGCTCATTTGCATGAGTGTGTGGGTTTCTGCAGCACTCACTGTAGCCAAGAGGATTTCACTGAGGAAATGGAAAATGCTGCTTGCTGGACACACAGAGAGTGAATATTCCAGCTGGCACTGTTTTCTCTGAGTACTAAAAATTTCCATCAGTTTCAGCACAACGGACCCATCTCTTGGAAGCAGGGACCAAATAAGTACTGAAAGCAAAACTTAGTCTGCATTAGATTTGAGGGTGTGGAGGGGCTTGTAGGGAAGAAATAGGAGCATCTTGATAAGGGTAGGATGGGGCTGTTGCCTCTCATCATGGTAATAAGGATTCTCGAGGAACAAGTCCTGCCTTGAGTTGCCCTGAGGACTATTAGGTTTGTCTCCTAAATTATAATGAATGTCAAGTTCAGTCAAAAACTTGGAAGATTTGCCTCTCACTTTTCCACTAAGAGATATTATGCTGACTTGCTCTAAATACACTCCCTCAAGTCAGGCACTGTGAAAGCTGAGAACTTACACTATCTAACCCAGAGAAAAAGAGACCAGAACCAGTTGTGTATTGCAGACAGACACCCTCTGTCATTGCTGTGGCAAGGATGGGAGCCAAGCCAAGTTAGGCTAAAGCAAAGACAAGGAGTTTGACTGATAATGGCTCTCTGATACCTCTCAGGAGGAAAAGGGTCACTGAAGTGCACATCAGTCACTTTTCCTGGTGAGTGAATCAGCCAGACTGTAAGAACAAGAGGTATGAAAGCCTGTGGATGAGTAGGTATTGGCTTCCAAATAATTGACCATTGTCAGGAAAGGATTTTTCATGTCATGTGATTGGATTCCTTGTTCCATCTTCTGCAAAATACCTTATTATGGTTGCAATAAATTTTAAAAAATTGCATATCCTGTGACCTAGAAAGGTATGAGAAGCAACATGTGACACCATGATCCACAACAACATATGGTCCAGTATGTGGGTGATCATTCCTCTTCCTTCTCTTCGGAGGAACCAAAAAAATGTGAAAGATGGTCATGATCTCTTTAATTACTGGTTGTTAAACACAATGTCTGCATTACAAAGCATGTCAGTAAGGCTATTAACCTAAAACCATTGGATCTTTGGCTTATTTCAAGGATTAGTAGATGGGATTTCTGAGTAACTCAGGCCTTAGAAGCTGGAGTGATTAATTGATATATGCTCTGCCCTTGAAGCTGACAAAACCATCAACTATTTTATAAGGTTCATGGGCTGTGCTGAATTCCATCAAGTCAGAATCTTATCCCATTTAATAACTGCAACCTTAACTGGCAATAAGCAGGAAATCTCAACAACGAATTTCTGAGAAAAATCAGGAAGAGGTGCTTGATAAAATAAGCCTTCCAGAAACATTCAAAATGGGAATGCATCATTTCCATAGTCCCTCTTCTCCAGACTCCCACAGTTTCAATCAAATGAGGAAACTTTCACTTGGCAATGGAAAAGACAGGAGAGAAAACCTGGATTGGAAGCACTCAAGATGGTATAAAAGTTGTATGACAAGAGGTAACAGTTTGAATAATAAAAGTGCCCAGCTCTGTGCAAGACCTTTGTGTTTTTCTCATGAATTCCTATGACTCACCTCAAGCTTTGTACAAGATTATATAGAACCAGGCTTACAGAAGCATTGCTGGGTGATGGGAGCAAACGACTGCTTAAGAAATGTTTTTTATAACAGCCCTCAACATTGGTATTATCTGACTTTGGAAAGACTCAGCTCCTCAGGACTTCAATTTCCCACTCAAGACATCCTGAAAAACTGCTATAAAGTTTTCATTAGTTGTCTGTAAAACTGGGTGACATTGTTGTATCAATTAAAATACAGATAATCCACCTTGTCTTGCCTGCACACCCTGACTGTACTGACATTCAGCATACATACCTCTTGAATGTGAGGAAACAGTGGGTTGGGTTTTTTTTTCAGACACTTTGGGATGATTAAACACATCCCAGAGTTCATAGAATTACAAATCTTAGAATACCAGGTTGGAAGGGAGCACAGGGAAAATCTGGACCAATCTACCTTGTGAAAAGCATCTCTGTTAACATTAAAAGGTCAACTTAACTATTTAAATCTACTTCTTGTTTCTCCTGCCAGTACTTTGCAGCAGGGTCACAGAAATATTCTGTATATTTGATCTGACAGAGGATTCTCTGTAAAAGGAGAAGATAAACTGGGAAAGTTACAACTGAAAAAAAGAGTAAATCTTGAGCTATATTTATTTATGCTTTCTTTAAGGTCATTTTGTCCTTCTCCCTAAGTATGAAAGCTGATAGCCTGGAAGACTGAACATGGATGATAATGTCACCACCATCTCTTCTTCTCCACAGAAGTCATTATTGCATCCAGGGAAATATACTTGCTCAGAAACCTACCCAAGTTGTTGAAAGCCACCCAAACAAGCACAGAACACACTTGATTATCAAGTGCTGGAAAAAAGGCCAGAAGTGGGTGGAACACAGAAAGGAGAAAAGATGTTTGTAGGAAAAAAAAAAATCAAGATAATTGTATTCTTGCTAGGACTGGAAGGCAGTTCCCATCTGTGTAATGAGTTGATGATCTTAAAGGTTTCTTCCAACCTAAGTAATTCTATGATTCTCTTCTATGATTTTAGATGTCTAAAACTAAAAAAAAAGCTTTTTTCCTCTCTGTATAGTTTGAGATCTGATCTTCAGTGCCTACAGATGCTCAGATAAAAGTTGTGGTGTCATGCAGATGTGCACACAGGTGAGGCTCAGGCTCTGTGTTTCCAGACTATTTTGTTTCTCAGAAATTTGTGAAAAACTTGAGCCCACCAAGCACATTTGTTTTTGTTGGTTGTCAGGAGAATCTTCTCTAGACCAGTAAAGATGAGATAAAGCAGAGTGTCAAGATCTCTATCATACCATTAATTAGGTATATTACTAGCATGGAATTAGCTGCTCCAAAATCAATAGTTACCAGATGTTTCTCAGGTAAGCACAAAAGCAAGTGGAGAGATAAGAAGAACCTCAAGAATGTGTCTTATTTTTTTTTCTGAATCGGACTTTAGTGGATAATTTCTGTGTCAAGATGCATGTTAGTTTCCTCATTTAAAAGGGTTCCAATTACTGCCCTTGAGATTTCTGCTTTTGTATTCATAAGGTTCAATGGTTTCTCCTGTTCTCATCATAACTTTATGACCTTGTGTTAACCTTGCAATGCAAGGAAATATTACTATGTACACAGACCATAAAAAAACCTTGGAAGTATGGTTAAGCTGCTTAAATAAATTACAAGAAAAAGGCCTACAACCCCATTTTCAGGTTTGATAGGGAGAAAGAGCATTCCAGGAGAAAAATGGGGGCTGTCAGAGAGTGCTGGAAATTAAGGACTACAATCCAGTTTCAAAATTGACTGAAGTTCCAAGGCTTAATTTAAAAAACCCAAACCCCACTGTTCCATAAACATCAATAAAAACCCAAGCTAAACTAGTTATTTGAGGTAATTTGCCTTGCACTTGCCTTAGGCTAAATGTGGGCCTGCTGCCATTTACCATAGATCAGCTGATAAATACAAAATTCCATTACTTAAGCTATCACTGAAAATAAGTCACCTTTCTCAACCTCGTTTTCTCAATGGTCCAGGAGCAAAAATCATAAGCAATGTCTGCAGCTTCAGTACAAGGAAGAAATAAGTTGGATAAGTTTGTCTTTCAAGTTCAAAAAAAAAAAAAGACACAAAAGGGGAAATGTTTAATAGTAAATCTAGAATTTGAAGTCAAGAGTGAAACGTGAGGATGAATGCTGCTCCCCCCAGCAGCATGTAGATAACCTACATAGTTTCCTGCTGAATCTGAGAAGTGTGTGGAGCTCAAAATCCCCTGGAAGGGGAAGTTTTTGAGGATTATTAAACAAAGATTTTGTTTGAAATTTATGAATTGCCAAATACTGGGGTAGGATTCCTGTAAGAAGAACTAAGTTTACCTTGCTTCTCTATAGTTCTCTATCAAAGGCTGGAAAGAAACTTAATTAATTGTTAATGAATAGTTTAATACACACCTCCTGAGTCTGCTCAGCCTGCAGAAAACAACAGGAGCCCGGGCAGGAGCTGCTCCCACTCACAGCTGAAAACATTAGCTTAAATTGAAAGGAATGAGCATAAATCCAATGGCTAGGTTTGTGTGCTGTCATCATCAGTCAGACAGTAGTACTAATTAAATGAGGTGAGAGAGCACCTTAAAACTCTGCAGTCATCACTAGACAGAGCAGCAAAGATGGAGTTTGAAGAGACGCAAAGAGCCTGCCCTCCAGCAGAACAGTCAGCTGGGCAGACACATGCTCTTCTAGATGTCAGCATGCCCTTTACAGCTCTTCCTAGGGTATGTATCTGTAAACTGGCATTATGGGGGATTTGGGCTGAAGTTGTCCATTGATGACTATTGTTTAGTGTTTAATGCAACAGTAAAACTCCCAGGAGTTACCACTATCTTTCTTCTAATTGTGACAAGGAAATTGGTTTTCTAACTACTGGACTGAGATAGACACTGAATTACTTAATGTTGTGGAGCAACCTCTCCAGGCATGCTGCTGTGGTGGTTTAACTTTGGGAAAATAAGATTAAATTCATAGGTTAAGAAAAAGGTAGTTTAATGAAAAGTGAAGCAATGCTGAGTGAGCTGAAGGAGAAGAAAACAAGGAGTTATTCTCTACTACCTATCAGTAGGTGATGTCTGGCCCCTTTTTGGGAAGCAGGGCTCCAAACACATACAAAGCAGAGTGAGTAAAAACAAAGGCTCTTTCTACACTGATGTTTTCTCTCTGGGTGCTGGATGTGGTGCTTGCTGGGCCCTCTTAGGCCCACAGCAACCAGGAGCATGCAAAGAAATCTTGGCTGCTTCCAAGCACAGTAGTTCAACCAGCAACTCCACCTGTGATGCAAAAGGTCTCCCCTGTGGGCATTATGAGCTGTTGTGGTTTTTGTTTTTTTTATTCAATAGGAGCTCCTCAGAACCTAGAATTTCTTCAGTGATATCTGAGCCACAAAAGGGAGGTTGAAGGGAGACAAATCTCCTAGCTGAGCCACCCAATCCCTATCTTTGTGGAAATAGTGGTTCCTTGAGCTAATTTGTAATTTACAATTGATGTCTTCTACCCTAAGTCCTAGTTTCTATCATCCATTTGTCTTCATCCTTTGGCAGTGAGTTCCCAGGTGTTTCTCAGTATAGGAAAACTACCTTTCCTACCCTAGCACCTGCTAGACTGGGCCTTGAATTTGATGACAAATTAAGTAATTCTTGAATCTTCTTTGTCAATGGTTTCTTAGACCTTTGTCCAATCCCTGAATTAATCTTTTATTATCTGGGATGAAGAGACAGAGTCAATGCAGTTGCACTTTGTAGGGAGGCTCCTCCATGTCTTTAATTGTCCTTACTGACCTTTTCAGTAGCTTTTCTATTTCTACTGTGTCACTTCTGCATGCTGAGTGGCTGAACTGTTCATGATATTCAGAGTCTGAGAGAACCATGCATTTATATAGTGTCATAATGACCTATTTTGCTTTCTATTTCTTTCCTAATGATTCTTAGCATTTGATTTAGCATTTTTTGATTACTGTTGAGCTCTGAGCTGATGTTTTCATAGAACTGTTGCTGTAATATCAAGCTCTCACTGTGAGTCGTAATGGTTTGATGAGAGCCCATCAGATTTGTTCTCAGACATCCACCTTTATATTTGTCTCCCCCTTCACTTTGCATTTATCCACAGTGAATTTATGTTGTGATTTTTATTTCTCATTCAATCTTGTAAAGTGTTTTTTCAAGTCTTCACAATTGGTCTATGTGCTTATTGCTCTGGAATAGATTTACATCAGCAGCAAATTTTGTCAGCCTCACTGTTAATATTTTTTTTTTTTTTAGGCCACTAAAGAATCTGTTCAGCAGCATATAAAAAGAATTCTTCTTTTTACTTCCCTGCATTATGAAAACCACTCACTTGCTCCTACCATTCAGGGCTGATCTTTTAACCATATCAGGACCATCTCTCTTGGCATTCTTGCACAGCTCCTCTTTTCAGGAATAGTAGCAGAGTTATCCTCATAAACAGCTAAAGTGGCTCCTGTTAGAGTAACTCATTAGGTTGTGTATTCTGGTGGGAAGAAAAGAAGGGTGTTTTTCATTGATAAAATTAATAACATCCTGAGGAAATCTTTAACCATTTATCTTGTGCTTTTCTTCTTGGAAGGAGTTTGGTTTACAGGTGGATTTTGCCATGCTCTTTTCCTGTCTCACTCTGTGCCTTGAAAGTTTCTTATTCTAAGACTGTATCTAGGAAATGTCAGCATTGTAGCACCAGCTACACTGTCAAAGTGTGTCCAGGCTCAGATTCATCTTGGATCAAATGAGTCTAAACTTAAATTTTAATATTTCTAAGCTCCTCCTGTAGCTGCAGAAAAAGAAGGTTCTGTTCTCCTCCACCTGTTCTCAGATAGAGGGGACATCTTATAAGATACTTGTCTCTATGGATTTCAGGAATAATCTTGACAACTGGCTTAACTGACAGCTATTCTCCCATAAATGTGACTAACACAGAAAAAAATCACACTATGTAGAGCTTTACTAAAGTGGCTGAAATAGTTTTGCATTTCACAAAGTGCCTTCTGCTGGCAGAACTTTTCCAGTTGAGAGGTGTATTATGTTCTGTCTTTAACACACAGAGTTGTGCTGGCAGGAGGTGCAAGTAAACTAAAAGATCGTTTACTTCAACCTTCAAGAATTACAAAATCAGTGAAATTTATTGCAGAGCACCTTAGTAGCTGAGGAGAAAAGGCCTCACACAGGCAAAGCATCACTGTTCTGTAACTGAGCTAGCATGCAAACAGCTAGTGCAGAAAAAATGTCATTCAACCCTTCTGGTGGGAAATGAAGCTCAGTTGGAGAGAATCAGCCTGTTATGAAGGGAGGTCTGAATCTGTCCCCTCAGTAGTGTTTATGTGAAAGTCAGTAGGAATTCATTATATAGCACTTGTCACACATAACCTTTGAATCACCTGTATCTACAAAAACTGTGAGGCATGAGCATGGGTTACAGTTGAGGATATCAGCAGAAATATAGCAGGAAGTTTATTGTTCTTCTTTTTAAGGTCTTCCTTCACACAACAGTGGTGTTCTTTAAGAGTTTCCATGAAAAGTCAAAATAAGGCAGAATAAAAACGGTTTCTAGCCATACTTAGACCTGAAGCAAATTCTGTGTGATAAGATGCTGGTTCTGGCATGAGTGTTCAGATTTCAGGACCTCATGTTCCATCAGTTGGGCTGAACTCAAAGCCTTGCTCATGCTGGGAGAAACCCTCTCTTCTAGGAATCCTATTCAAGCAGATCCCAAATCACTGCTGTTTTGGTAAGCTACAATTGTTTGGGTTTTGGGTTTTTTTGTTTTTTTTTTTTCTTTTGTCATAGATACAGCATCTCCATCCAACTGCAATGGATGAATCATTTAGCTTCACAATGCAGGATTGTGTTCTGCAACTGATAGAACCTCTTGCAGGACATACCAAGTCTTCCAGAAATAAACAATCTCAAGCTCCACACAAGAGCAGGAAGGCTGACAAAATAGCGTAGGACATCCTACATTTCTTAACCATCTTAAATGCAAAAAGATGTAATTATTTACAAAAGGAAATGGACCAAATAATAGGACCAGAAGACATTAGTGAACAAAACTCCCATGCAGTCGGGACAGCTGGCTGGGATAGAGAGGGCAGCTGGGCTAAGCAATATATCCAGGAGATTTTCATCCCTCAAATCTCTCATGGGTGCTCCATCAAGGGCAGGAGTGGCAGCACCAGATGCTGCCCACATCCATTAATTTTAAAAGGGATGGACATTTTCAGGTCCTGATTTCTTTCTTGTGACAGGAGGAGCTCAGTCCTGAATCTCCATATGAGGATGAATTGCCACAACTGCAGAAAGGTGCTGGTTTTCCCACCTTATGTTGCAGGTGATGAAAACTGTTCTCCCTCCATTAAAGGTACTGTACACCTTTGTTATTGCTCTATCCAGATCATGCCTTTGTAGTCAGATGCTTTTGTTTTTCCTCTGCATGGTGATGCTTTTGCTTTTTCTCTGCATGGAGAATTCTGATGGTACCAAGCAGAATGAACTCTTCAAAAGAAAACTGCCAAACCCTTCTGTCCTTTAATGACGAGATAAGTAGCACATCTGATTCATAAAGTCCTCCCGCCGGTTCTTGTCTGGCAGTGCTGTGTAAAATGACTGTCACAATAAGCTCCTGGTGGGTTGGCACTGTCTCCATCGACTGGCTCTGGGCCTGATGCTCCAGCTCGTTGCCATTATGGGCAGCTGGAGTAAGCACAGAGAGCAGTGAATGAGAAGGAGCATTGTCATCCCCAAAGTGCTTCCCAACAGCGGAGCAACTCTCTGATACTCGTGAGAGACACTAGAAGATCTGGATATTGCCAGGCACTACCTGAAGGGCAGTAATTACCAAGGAAGAAATGGAGTGCTGTAGACAACATATTTTTCTGAGATTAAAAGCGTTTCATAAAAGGAGGCGAACAGATGGGATGGGATGAAACAATAGGCCTAGAGTGAGCAGTGAAGATTTCATAGGTATTACATCTACATGAAACAGAGCTTAGCTTGGCAATAAATGTATTTTACCCACCTTTGTGAAACATCCAGTGCTCAGGAGAATACAGTAGCTGTGTGAGATTAAAAGAAAATGTCACATTGTGGTTGAGTTCTGAAATCAATGAATAATATTGACTAAAGTACTAAGGAGGATATTTATAGAACATAGAGAGTCTTTTTGCATTAACTGACTAAGATTTGGCTCTACATTAATTATGTATAAGATTCAAACAATAGAGTTTGCCTTGACTCATTCTTGGAGCATGAGTCAAAGGGTCAAATGTGGCTGAGGGCTTTTCTAGATACACAGTCATTCCACAATATCCATATTAACATTATTAAATAGCAGCTGTAGAAATGCTGGTGAAGAAAGGGAACTCTGAAGAACTCCAGTTACTCTTTAACAACACAGACACTCATAATGCAGATATTCCAGTGGCCTGTCAATAAATTATATGCACATTACTTAGTTACATAGAGAATGGAAGTTAGTATTCATAAGACCAGCTTTCATTTTTCATAGAAGACTGTCCTAAGGAGAACCAACCTGGACTGTTATAGAAATCCTCATCAATAATGCATCTGCAGACACTCCCAGTTTCAAGGAAAGAACACTGTGTACTTTTTGCTCTACCTAAAACCTGTTATACATCACAGCAGTGTCACAACTTTCGTTATAATTATGAGAACTAATTAAGACAGTCATTAGAGGAGGTACAGATCTCCTCAGAAAGCAACAGTGTGAATTCCTTTCTCATGATTCTTTGTGTGGGTTCAGGAGCTGTCAGGGTCATGAAATGCAGCCAGCAAATTAACACACCCCCACAGAAATCAAGACATTAATCTAGCTTCAATAGGAGCATCTAACAGCTCTGGGAATCAAAAGGATGGAGCTCCCTCTTGTTGGTATCCAACTGAAACCAATGTTTAATAGTGCTTGGCCCAAGTCTCCCATCCACTGAACATATACAGCATATACCCATGGACATTCTAGGTAACATCTTTTTAGTGCCTTATCAATCTTCTAGAACTGTGAGAGAGCAAAAGCAAGGTAGATATCTGTAGAGAATTACCAAGACATCCTATTGTAATAACATTTGGATTTTATGACAGGGTTTGTTTTTACAGAACCTAGAATGATGTCTTGTAGTACCTCCAGTTTCCAGGAACTTCAAGCCCAGATCCACCACTTTCAGGGAACAAAGGCAGCCACATAACAGTTTTGATGACCATGCTGTGTTGAAACATGCCAGAATATTCCCAGTTCTGGAATAACCATGCTGCAGGTGTTACAGGCACAGGATGAAGAATGAAGCTGTAGAACAAAACTCCATATTATCATGGAGTCATACATTAAGACCAAAAAATTATAGAAAAGTCTGTTCAGACAAGACAGTCCTGCCATTTACTGTGTGTTATTTGGAATATAAATATCTTTTGATCTCTAGTAGAAGATGTGGAAAGGACAGGGCTGGAAAAGTGAATGAGGACCATCTTCAGCAGAAGCAAGTAGAGAAATTCCACAACATTTTATTGGCTTTTTTTCCATGAAATTCTAAAACTTAAGAAACGTTTGTAATTTGACAATGTAAATTGAAGAGGAATGAAATACATATATATATACATACACACACCCCCTATCTTTGGGACATATACCAAGGGTATATTGGACAACAGTGATCTTCTGCAAGACCATTTCCTTAGCTGAAAAACAAAGCTCTGCATAATAACAATAATTTCAAAAAATATATATAATGAAAACTATGTCACTAGCCCAATAAATAGGTAATGTAGTCTAGAGACTGTCAGGAAAAAAATTAATAAATCATTAAATAATTTTGTGGATAGTTCACAAAAAGCTACAGGTGTTAATTAAAGAAGATAATAAAATCTCTTATGTATAGTGATTAAGACTTCAATGTATTCCTCATGGAGCTACCATCACTTGCACACAGATTGTCATCTTGGTCCACCAGTCTAATCAGCATTCATATTTTCCAATTCCTTTCTCAAATCCAGAGTGTTTGTATCTCTGGTGTGATGGCTTTTTCTTTTTTTTGCAACAAGCTGCATATAGAAGGATTCCTCAGAGCTCATTTTATTCCTCCCCCCTCTTTATCTTTGATGTCTTTCCTTTGCAGCTACTGTTTTGTGCAGAACATCTTTTCCACTTCCTCAGCTCACTCTTTCTCCATTTTTTGCCATCCTTAATTTTATTGTCCCTTCCAGTGGATTTTATCCAGTTTAATAAAGATTCCCGAGTAATTTTCATCACAGGCAACTTTCAGCCACTGCAGTTCCTCACGTGGAAAACCCCATTATGACTCCTGGAGTAAATACTGCTTTTTGTGCATTAAAACTTCCATGTTCTGAGGATTACTGCTCTTTGGTATCACAGTAATACTTCTATGGGATAAATGGAGGAGGCACATGCCATCCATCTATTCCTTCTCACGTCCTAGAAAAAATATTTTAGCATGCTGTAGTGACAGAGTTAGCTCTAAAATCACCAGACAGAGTTCAGGAGAAGTAAATGAGTTGTGCATGAATCTCAGGTAAAGGTCTTAAACCACAGGGAAGGCTTGTGTGTGCTGGGATTACTGGTGAGCTCCCTTTTGGGGACTGATTTATTAACAAGGGGGAAGAAACTCTCACGTAGGGGATTATGAATCAGAATTGAACATGGGGAAGGAGGAGAGACTGATATTCTTTTCCTCTTGGACTTGAAAGCTTTAATAGCATAAAGGAGCCACAGGAGACTGAAATGAAGATGTACCCTTGGATGTACATACATTGCCAAAAAAAAAAAAAAAAAAAAAAAAGAGGATTAAATATGCTGAGTTTCATGAGCAAAGTACTTTCCATAGACTTTTTGGGGATGTCCTGTGGTTTAAAAGTTCCTGCACAATGCTTAAGGAGCATTCATGACTTTACCTATGCCCAGGCTCTACAGATGTCACAAACAAGACCTTAAATGTGAAGTAAAGTACCAATTATTGGTGGCAGTGGCATTTCAGAAGCATTTTCCTCCTTACATTATTGGAACATCTTTGGAGTATGCCTGTGGATTTTATCAAATTAGCACAAAATTCATAGAATCATAGACTCATTAAGGTTGAAAATTACTTTCAAGATCATCAAGGTCAACTGTCTACTAAATGTTATCATGACCACTAAACCATGTCCTGAAGTGACACATCTGGATGTTTTTTGAACACCTCCAGGGATGCTGATTCCACTCCATCCCTGGGCAGCCTGTTCTAAGGTCTCACCACTCTTTCAGGAAAGAAATTTTCCTCGTATCCAACATGAACCTCCCCTGTTGCACCTTAAGCCCATTTCCTCTTATCCTGTCACTAGGTACGTGGGTGAAGAGATCAACACCCACTACACTACACCCTCCCTTCAGGTGGCTGTAGAGAGTAGTGAGGTCAGGTTGTCCAGAGACATTATGGATGCTCCATCACTAGAAGTTTTCAAGGCCAGGCTGGATGGGGTTTTGAGCAACCTGGTCTAGTAGGGGGTGGAACACAAACTACTCCATAATTCTATGATCCTAGTTTGTACCACCTTCTCTGCCCTAAGTGAATTACTCAGGAAAAGGGCAGAAATCAGAGTAAGCCCTCATGGACCAGCCTTTATCCACGTGTCTGGACTGTCAACTTCAGCATTCAGATGCAGTTCTCTTAAAGAGCTGATTAATTTTAGATACATGGGCAGGTATGTGAAACACTAATAACTCATGAAATCTGATGGGACCCGTCAAAATTCTCACAAAACAATGAAACATCGAGAGTCCTTGGAATCCTGTTTTGCAATTAATGAGCTGCTGTTTCCATTCATTGCACACATCCTGCAGAGCTTTTTATTTCTGTGGCAAAAGCACTGCTGACATCAGAAGAGGCAGATCAGCCCCCTGAAGCTGCTTTCTCTCCCGCCTCCTCCCAGCAGTGCTGTTATTAAAGAATAAAGAGTAGAAGGTCAAATAGCTGTAGGTGTCTGAGTAACTTCCCCTAACTCTTATTGCACTGTTAAAACAGGGTGGCCATTAATGTTTATGGAAAAAAAAAAAAGAAGTGTATCTACACCCTTTATTGAGAAAAGCTGCACCCTTGTTCCACAAATAAAGAAGAAAGAAGCTAAGGCTGTTATTTAATGATTAAATTCATTCAGTCCTGTGGTGTAGCCTTTCAACAATTCTCCAGCAGAGGAAACTCTCTATCAGGCACCTGGAATATATTGTCCTGGGGACTCTGAGATAAGAAAGCCCATTCTCAGCTTCACATTCAGCTGTGGTGAGATTCAAAGGATGATAGCACTTCTCCATCTGGCTGGGAGAATAATTCATTTATTATTCAGCCATATCTCCAATCCCCTTGATCAGGGGTCCTTTTCCTCTCCGTCAGGCAGCTGTTGTGTTATATGCTCCTGATCTTTACATCTCTGCCTTCAGTACTGTTATCTCTATCTTTGACTATCCTGGTGTTCATACACAGGGTCCTTATTTTATCTTTATAAGAAGAAACAAGGTGAAAAACAATTATGTGATGGGTGTTTAATGTGTTTCTGGAAGCTATTTATTGCTCATTTAAAGTCTGGAATTTACCCTTTATCTTTAATGTAAAAAAAAAGTGTTGTGATTTGAGAGAAGCTGCCATTATTCAGCACTTGCTGTAATCCCCTTCACTCTCTGCCCTGCCTTTTTACTACAGCTGTTAATGATGTTTCTAATTGCTGATTGCTCTCATCAGCTTCATCCCCCAAATCTCACTTGAAGCTGCTCCTATGATTTGAGAAGAATGAATCAGATTATTAGTGCCGAGGTGAGAGTGGAACGAATCATGGAATGATCACTTCAAAAGCCTTTTGTGTCATTTTAAACATGTTTACAAACAGAGATAATTTCAATATAATTCTGACATATTTTAATAGAAAAATTGATTAATCATGATGGCAAGTTTCATTCTTGCTAACAGGAAGCTAAATACAGATTTTTTTTTTTCTTAAAGTTTCCTTCTGGGGCCACCCCCTGGCATCTGCAAGGGTATTGAATCTTTCATAACCCCAGGAACCACTCAGCTACAGAAAAGGAGTGGGACAGCTTGCAGGAGCTGCAGCTTGAGGTAATAATGCACTTGATTGTTCAGTCTTGGCAGATGATGTTGCATCGTCCTTGTAAAATAGGCTGAACTTCACAGTTATTTGCATATGGAGGTAGAGAATAAAATACCCACATCGACCTTTCAAACAAAATATTCTTCACACCTTGCAAACCATTCAAGCATTTATATGTGGTGTTGCTAGGGTTTCATTTCAGAAGGGATAATATTGAGGAGGATTGGTCATTTTATGGAAGGACTGGTTTAAAATCAGGTCTTGAAATGTGGTTTTGAATATGGATGTGCACTCTTCAGTATGCCAAATTTACTATTAGATTTCTTAGCCTTTAGCCTGAAAACTCTGGACAGTGTATACCATTTAGGCTTATAGAAAGACAAAATAAAAATTAATCTTATAATAAATTTGTGTTTACAACTATTTTTATGAACAGAATATTGCGTTATCATGATACTTCATGAGAGGTAACAGTCACAAGCTGGAACACAAGAAGTTTCCCATCAACATGAGGAAAGACTTCTTTACTGTGAGGGTGACAGAGCCTGAAACAGGCTGCCCAGAGAGGCTGTGGAGTCTCATTTTCTAGACCCTTTCAAGACCTTCCTGGAACTGTTCCTGTGTGGGCTGCCCAGGTCAGGGCAGCTCTGGTTAGGGGGGTTGGACTCAGTGATCTCCAGAGGTCCCTTCCAACCTCTACTATTCTACAATCCATTCTATGAATGTCTACTTTTAATTAATCATTTTTATATTTCAATACTGTTCAATTTATACCTGTCATCACCCATGGCAGAGGATCAAGAAAGAATTTTTTCTCAGTGAGGGTGACAGAGCTCTGGAACAGGCTGCCCAGGGAGGTTGTGGAGTCTCCTGCTCTGGAGACACTTAAGACCTGCCTGGATCTGTTCCTGGGTGACTTGGTCTAGGTGCCCCTGCTCTGGCAGAGGTGTTGGACTAGATGATCTTCTAGGTCCCTTCCAACACCTAATATCTATGATTCTATGATCTTTGAGTCAAACAGGGCCATCAAGCAGTCACTTTTTGAGAATATGCTGCTAAGAACAACTGAGCAACACTATTTAGAGGATAATGAAGTATTGCTGAATATATATCCTGACATATGGCTGCTCTCATTGCAAGATATATGTACTATTTAAACTGAACATGCCATATGAGGATTTATCTTCAAGTCTGTTGGTGCAGAGCCATTTCACTGATGCAGCCTGGGGCCCATCCTAAGAAGTGAGTTTTCCTCCAGCTTGCATCAAGATTGATCATTCCTGGACTTCCAGTACCCTGCCTCCACCACGTAGCTTTCACATCAGCACATCAGCCCTTTGCTGTACAACCCAATGTATGTAGTGACAATTGTTTCCAGAGGTATTAAGGCCTTCTCTGAGTCATTCATTTCCAAGTGAGAACAACCATGCTGAAACTATAGTCTACATTTTAGCCTCCAAGAAACATCTGGTACACTTGGAGGTTGCCTGAGAGAACAATGACCCGGTGGAAAAATGTGGTAGATATGCAACAGCCAAATGGTGATGGACATTTGTTAATGACATAGATTTCCTGTCCATGCTTCAACGTAATTCCACCACAAGATGGTCTATTTCATTAAAAACATGCTAAAATGTTCTCAGAGTCCCTAATTCTAGAAAGGTTGAGAAGCGAGTGTAAGAATCACTTTTCCTGTTTGCTGCTATCAGTGTACTGAGCTACTGTTTCCCTCTACACTTGGATCAGAGGCAACCAGCTAGGATGTCTGATTGCACAAACACGTGGTCATGGTTCACACACCAACCCTACTGGAGGGATCCCAAATGCCCTCAGAAAAATCTCAGTCCAGTTTCCTATCTATTTTATTTAGAGCATCCTGCCTGGGAATATGTTGTCAGTTTGAAAAAAAGCTCATGTAATGACCCAAAGTCATGAGCAGTCCATGGCTGGTAATTGGCCTCAAATCAACTTGGCTTTGCCTTGGTCATTTGTCTGTGGCTCAATTAATTGTGGATTCCACTCTTGCTAGGCAACGGCAGGAAAAAATTGAGTGAGAATATTGAATTGCCATGAGACCTCAGTTACCATTCCTTCATAGTGAAAGCATTTTATATTGCCAGCTTCTGTAGCATGAAGATTTACCTGCAGAGAGAATATTGGCTGCCTTTAGTGTCTGCATTCCCTCTTCCCTCCCCACACCCTGCCTCACTCCCTCCCTTACCACAATGCTCATCTTTCCAGGCATCAGCCAGGCCATTCTATGGGGCTTATACCCAGTAGATGCAGTATGTCTAGATAGTATGAAGAAGACTTTTTCTTTTGAGTTACACTCTGAAGATATAGATGGGAAAAGAAATTGGTAAAAAAAATGATAGCTTTTAAAGTTAAATTCTCAAGCACTGAACAGATTAAGCCTTTTTATATGCCTTTAGTACGTGGATGCTCAGTAGCTGGAAGAAAGCTTCTGGAGGTCTCTAGACCCAGGCAAAGTTCCTCAAGGAGCACAAACACACAGTGGTACCAGAAGGAGATTGCTATGTTTTGTCTGCTGCTATATTAGGACTATTTATAGGACAATTGAATCAAGAAAATGAGGACTTTCTTTATTAAGACCAGAAACCATATCTGTGTTCAGCAAGATAGGTGCATGTCTATCACAGACAACTCCAGGAATCCTGAAGTGTCAAGCATGTTACTGTCCTTGTCACTCAGATTGTCACTCCCATCTTTTTTCATGCTGCAGAAATAGTGATACCTAGCAGAAAATATTCACAGCAGCTGGTCCCCTCCTGCTTTTATGTTTTCTCAGGGAGTTGTGTGACAGCTCACTGGCTGGTTCATCTTCACTACAGGCAGAGTGCCATGCCACTCATACCGTGCAGAGAGCTTGGCCTCCAAGCCAGGGAGGCAGGGGCATTGTGCAGGGCTGAAGTATTTTGTAATTAAGAAGAGAATGAAGCAAGGGCTCTATAGGATATTCAGGGCCCTTCACAAAGTAGGAAAGGCATCGACAATGTATAAAGTAATTTATGCACTAGGATGGACTATACCTAATTTCAGATCACCACAAGTTTCTCAAAACCAATACACTGAAGATCTGAGTTACTTCAGCACTAACTGCTTCAGGAGGCACCAATCTAGTTCAGTCTTTCCACACAGGCAGATCACCACTGTCCAAAAAGGACAATGAGTTTCTGAGGATGTCTGTGTTATGTGGTGGATGGAATGAGCTTGAGAAAGGACATAGGAATGGGACTTTCAGGACTAATCTTGGCAAAAATGACCCACTACTCTTTTAGTAGTCTCTAGGCCAAAAGCAAGGCTGCCTCATTTCATATTTTCCAAGCCAATAGCCTGCCATACCTTCAAATATCTTGCCAAGACTGCTCTGGTTCTGGTTTGTAATTGAATTAGGAACCTGTCTCAGTTTGCTGTAAAGGATTGTGCATCAAAGCTGGATATAATCCAGACGTTAGATGGTGAATGAATAGCCCTAGAGTTCCCTTTCAACTCTGAAATTCTCCAGCACTGATCTAAAAAACCTCCAATCCAGCTGCCCATTCCAGGCTACAAATTGATGCTAAAAAAAGATGCAAAATTTTTACAATCAGAAGGGAGTTTGGAGTGTTGCAGTCCCTGGGTTTCAAATGAGAGTCAAGAGTGCAAACTATACAACAATTTCAAGAAAAGTCATCTCAGTATATAAGCTCAATCATAAAAAAAAATTAAATAAATTACATTTCCTTGTCTTATGATATATATTTTTAATCTTACAGAGAAAAAAGAGATAAAGAATGCAAAGTGTAAGCCACATACCTCTGATTTATTAGCATTTTTTTTTCAACACTGTTGAAAACAAAAGATAAATTCCACTGATACAGTGAATTAACAGATAGATTTAACTTGATGTAAAAGAAAGCTTTAATAATTAGGAGCATAATATTCTTCCTGAAGTTACATAGAATTATTTCAAATTCCCTCTATCAATTTTAAGACATTTATGTCAAATATATACTCAAGAATTTGGAATTGTAACTTGTCCCCATGTTTTCATATACTGTATCCTAAAATTTAAAAATATTTTCTTATAGCCCTTCTAAGAAGTTTTCTGCAAGCTTATCTCCATTCTTTCGGGCACAAATTATTTGTCAATAAAAATAAAAGTTGTTTGGATATCTACAAAGCATTTCCCATTCTTCTGTTGGACTAATCATGAAGGTCACCCATGATATTTTGAACAGTAAAGTGTTCATCTGTAGGAACAGTCACAGTAAATATATTTTTTCCCCCAGAAACCAAAAGTAAGTAGATATATGATAGAGTAAAAAAAGTAGAGTGATTTTATTATTAGTCCTAAAGTTACACCTTTGGGAAAATATTCAGGAGAAAGTGATTCTGCTTTAGCATGGGGAAAAGATGACACCTCACATGGTGAATAACTGCAAGTCTCCCAGCATGGTGTCTTTATTTTGCTTGTTCTGCAAACATCATATATATAAAAATTCATTTTATACATATAAAGGGAAGTTACAGTAGAGGCTGAGAAATTAGAAAGAAATTTCTATTCTTAGTCTCAGTAGAACTTTGATGAGGATTAATTACAGAATTACTGGGCATCGACTTTGAAACTTGTTAAAATGCTGAGCAAAAAAAAAATTACATCTAGTTGAGCTCCATAATAGTGCCTCATCAGCCTGTACTAACCCACTGTGATACTGAGCAAGCAATATGCTGGAAGCAAATAATCCTTCAACTTCCCTGTCAGCCTGAAGAAATTGGAGAAACTGGCCCTGGTTGCTTCAGCTGTGAGCAAAGAGAGTGGCTCACTAGAAAACTTTTGCCTTTCCACCACGTGGTACAGACTATTAATCTATAAACATCACACCTAAAGCAACAAGAGCCACAAAAAGTTTACTTTTTCTACTAGGTCTGTGTGCATCTGTGGAATAGAGAAGAGCTTTTGTGTGTATCTAAGACCAAACAGTACTGGCAAACTCATTGGAGAACATATTAATGCTCATATAACAATGTCTGTACTAGTACTCTAAATACTGTGTATAAATTTGACCACCTCATCTGTAATATATAAAAACCTAATTGACAAGAGTAATCTAGAATTGAAATAATTCCCCAGGAAGATTTTTTCCCTGTGAATTATCTGAATAAAACGAAACAAAGCAGAAGTGAGGGGATAACCTCATTAAATTGAACACCTTCCTGGAATATCCTTTTGCTCTTAAATCATAAAGACAGAACAAAACAAGAAGTGAAGCAGCAGTAATTTTCTAGTGAGTAAGAGGAGACTCATTCTCTCTGCAATGCCATAGACACTAGTAAGAACCACAGCATGCTGAATATTTATTGTTATATGCACTTCTTCTTGGAATAAGTCACATTATTGGGTGACAACATCTCCATTCATGTCTCTACTAGGCTTGAAGAAGCACTTGAGAAGCTTGAAGTAGCAGTTAAGGCAGATAGGTTTTTTTCAGACCACTTTACTAAATTAATCTCAGCCATAGCTCTCTATTTAAACACAGGCCTAGAATAAAACTTTGTGCTTATTTTTATCTCACGATGTTCAAATATAGTATTTGTGGCAGATACGTTGGAAAGATTCCATCTTGCTTCTAAGTGGTTGAACTCATGTAAGTGATGCAACTAGCCTTTAGTCAGAAAAGCTAAATCCATCACGTGCAAGGGCAGGAACGAAACAGAATATGGAGAGTATCCTTTTTCTTCCCAAAACATATGAGTTGCTGAAGTCTTGTTAACCTGTCAGTGCTAAAGAATGCTCATCCCAGGTGGTAGTGTAGTAGACATGTCATCTGGCTTTATTGAATGAGTACAAGAATCCTTATAAGAGAAGCAAGTCAGCTTGTTTTCAAGCAAATAAATTTCTGAAAAAGTTGCTGATTCTGTTGCTTAAGGGATTTTGTCCAGGCAGGAGCATCATCTGAAAGAACTCACCTTAGAAAAGCTGTTGAAAGAAGCCAAGTGAGAAAGCTCACACTTAGATCTCTCAAAGAGGGCTCTTGAAGGCTCTAGTATTATGTTGCCTTCAGATATGGAAAGTGTCTCCCTTGAGCTTCAGTCCCCCTTCTAGAGAAGGGGAATACTGGTGTTTACACTGTGTGTAAACACATTCACACTGGTGTTTGGCCATATCCCCTTTGTGGCTCATATACCTTTGTCTGGGCATGAAACAGCCTTTGTGCACTTGGATTACTGTAGCAAACTTAGTTTGTTCTCATGAATAACAACTAGTGGTATAGAAGACAAAGCTGAATTAGGATGCCTCCCATTCCTTAAAGTGGTAGCTGTGAGCAGGGTTTCCCTGCTAAGCAAAAAGCTTAGTTTCTATTATTTTTTTTGCTTTTGCTATAAAATCTAGTAGGGTGGATTTTGCATCCCAGAGGATGGAACACATCTCCTATCAGACTATTAAAATCAAAGTGACTCAAAATTCAAAATTCTGCTGTATGTTTTCTCATTACAAAAATGCTTTGCTTTTTAGAAAGACTCTTTTTATAATCCCCTTTGGTACTATTCACCATTAACACGTCTTCCTGGCATGGTGTTCCAAATTTTGCCAGTTGGTTGAGAGGAAGGGAACTCTAAATATTGAAACTATCTTTGGAGTAGCTACCAGTGAGTACTCAGTCCCAGAGGGTCAAAAGGGGCTCGGATGCTTTCAGTAAACCAAATTTCCTGCACATTCCAGCTGTCAAGGCAGCCATTGGCCCCTTGAACCATCTCTTAACTGAACATTTTTAATCATTCCCTCGAGCCCTTTTCAACAGCAGTTAACTTATCCCAGGAAGGCTCAGTTACACTCTTTGCAAAGGAAATTATTAACAGGCTTGTTAGTTGTTCGCTGTAGTATGTATGGGAACAGTTTACAAAGCCAGTATGGGGCACATTTCCTTTGGGAGCCACTAGGAAAAAAAAAAAAAAAAAAGTTTAGAAAATTCATTTGCAAAATGAGTGTTTGGGATCCCTGAACAGCAAACATTTGGTTTTACTGCAGGATATTTTTGTTACTTCAGATGTCAAATAAACACCCAGCTCTCAACACCTCCTATCCATCTGCTCCGAGGAGAGTGTGACATGAACGTTGCTGTTTCAATCCAGGATAGCCTGTTTGAACCCTGACTCAGCAGCATGTAACTTGAAGAGAAGTCATGTACTTCACCAAGCCACCCATGTGGGGAGGCAGGTCATGATTTTCTCCAAGCCTGAGCTGCTTTCTGCACCCAGCCTCATGCACCTATGTTGTCCCTAAAGGCAGCCGGCCTGCAAGTTACACCTGCCACTCAGAAGTGCCAAGATCCATCAAGAAATCACAGATTGCCAGCATGGTAGATGTTGAAAAGGACCTCTGGAGATCATCTAGTCCAACACCCCTTCCAAAGCAGGGTCATCTATAGCAGGTTGCCCAGGATCACATCTGAGCAGGTTTGGAGTCTCTCCAGTGAAGGAGACTCTGGAGACTCTCTGGGCAGCCTGGGCCAGGTCTCCATCTTACGGGAAAGAAGTTTTCCCTCCTGTTCAGATGGAACCTCCTAGGTTCCAGTTTGTGCCTGTTGCCCCTTGTCCTGTTGCTGGGCACCTCCAAAAAGAGTCTGGCCCCATCCTATTGACCCCCTTTATCTCTTGCTCAGCATTGACAAGATCCCCTCTCAGGCTGCTCTTCTCCAGCTGAACAGCCCTAGGGCTCTCAGCCTTTCCTGGGCACGGAGATGCTCCAGGTCCCTCAGCATCTTTGCAATCTCTGCTGGGCTCTCTCCAGTAGTTTCTTGTCTCTCTTGAGCTGGGAAGCCCGGAACTGGACCCAATACTCCAGATGTGGCCTCTCCAGGGCAGAATAGAGAGGGAGGAGAACCTACAACACCCTTCTGGCCACACTCTAGTGAATGCACTCCAGTCTTAATGCATCCCAGAGAAGTCCCAGGATTAGAAAGCTTCAAATGAATCTCTCCTTATGGTGATGCTGGCTGGATGAGACAGTCTACAAGATCCATGATTATGACAGGTCATGTGCCTTGAAGTTGTTGTAAGAATCAGAGAGACACCAAATTTTCCCTCTGGAAGTACATGCTTAGGCAAGCATAAGAAGGGTGTATTTGTATGTGATTGCCCCCATCCTCAGATGCTGGCATGTTTTGCTGAAGGGACTATAAACCCACAGGCTCCAATTAATTTTTTAAAAAATATCATCCCCTGAAGCTGAATTAGGTATGTTCACACTGCATGTGTTCCTGATGTCTCTTCCAGCACTTTATTTCTCTGATTTTCTGTAGCAGAAATGAATAATGAGCCAGTAGGTGTTTGAAAAAATAATATTTTTCTTTGCACTGAGATAGGTAGCAGTTACAAATATCCCCCAGACAAATACCACCACCACAGCAGTGGCAGCTATATGATAACAGCAGAGAATATCTCAATAGGAGGAGATGAATTAGGCCTCTTCTGTGACAACAGATTTACCTACAAGCTCTTTTTAAACAGCCATTGACTTACATGATGAGGGGAAACCACAACTTTCTTCCCAATGAAAAAAGCTGCTTTTATGTTGCCAGTGCTACAGTACCACAACTTGAAAGCTATTCCCATTATTCCAACAACTGATTGATTTTCTTCTAACTGTGCCACTGGTGACTCTGCATTTATTTTGGAAGCCAATTACACACACTCAAAAAAATATAACAGTTGTAAGAGAAGCCCAGATTATTGACTTTAAGCTGGTTTTCTCTTTTCTTTTTCCTTCTGTCTGATCCAAAGGAGACATGAGTGCAGAGTTCAAGTCCACAGATCAAAGTCAATAAACCAAAAGAGCTGGAGAATACTTGTTTATTTATTTCTCTATATTTTTTTCTCTTTTTTTTTTTTTCTTTTTTTTTCTGTTGATCAGGAAGCATCACCTTTGATTAGGTTTCTGAATAGGAACAAAGTGACTTGCAGTGCAGGTCTCAGTCTGAAAAAAAATTGTCCATAGACAAATTCTTCATGGCCCATCTCCCAGTTTGCTAATAGTTACTATTCTTTAGTCTATTGCAATCACATTTAAAAGACACAAACTGCAGAGAAATAACTCAGTGCCATGCTGTGTTTTGCCCATGGTATATAATCCCAACAGATGCACATTGACTCAGTCCAGATCCTAGGTCCAGGAGTTTGATGTTAATGCAAACAGATCAGTCACATCCACCTTATTAACTCAATGTGGAATTTTGTACCATGTATCACAATGAACAGCATAAAATGTGAAAGCTATAGGAAAAAACCACCCCTTTTCTAAAACACCACTGAAGAACAGGAAAAACTTTTTTTTTTTGCTTTCTTGCTATACTATTGGCTACTTTAATCTGCATTGTTAACGTTTCTGCGTGTCATATGCAAAAGAACTTTTATTAATGGAAATTTAAAAAAGCATTTTCCATCCTATTTCTGTTGGTTCCCAACTGAGGAACATGTCAGACACAATATAGCTTTGCAATTGCACAAACCTTTAACAGATGTTGGCAGATGTTTTGAGAATTTGGCACACTGTATCAATAAGAAAACAAATCCATGACAGTTTCTCATTGAGTCAGAACCATACAAGAACAGGAGAGAATATTTTTAGCATACATATATTCCATACCACACACCTTAAGACTGCTGATAAATAAGTTTTTTCTCTTTTTTCCTGATGAGTTTTCCAGTAGTATAGTTACAAATCAACATCAATAGTTTCTTCACAGGAATGAATGATA
Organism: Corythornis vintsioides; assembly: GCA_025447755.1. Lineage (NCBI taxonomy): Eukaryota > Metazoa > Chordata > Aves > Coraciiformes > Alcedinidae > Corythornis > Corythornis vintsioides. Next base: position 12,374 of record JAOEGS010022022.1, on the reverse strand, counting down.
GGGCTGAATAAGCCTGGAGGGGTTTTTTTTCCACTTTATATCAAATCATTGTGTTTCCTACACCTTCTGAAAAGTAGGGTAGAAAAAGTGACCTTGCAATATTGACATGAGTAACAAAATGCCTAAAGAAATAGCAGACAAAAATAAGCCTAAGTGCTATGGAATATCCTGCAAACAAATTCAAAATATCAATTAAAAAAAAAAAAAACCACACAAAAAACCCCCCAAAACATACACAACAAACCCAAAGGAAATTAGACCAGCCAAGTCTTTTAGGAGTATTGAATAAACACTTCTGCTCATGCAAAAAGTAAATTTCTGTAGGGTAGTAATTAGTCTTTTTAGAATGACATTGTAACTGTAGTTAATGAATCTTTTGCTGTAAAATCAGGGAGCTCATACTGACATTTAGCTACATAACTAAAGCTTCCTCTACAAGCTCATTTGTCTGAAGAGCTTTCTCTTTCTACACCTTATTGAAGGTAAAATTAAATTGATAAAAAGTCCATAATATTTTTCAAAAATGCAAGACTATATTCTTGTTTCATCACTTTTAGTATTGAATATTTATTAACCAGATTGGGCATGATCCATCCCTTTTTATTGAGAAACATTTACTTTCCATCCAAAGAGTTTCACGCAGAAAAGTTAGTGGAAGAGAAATAAAAATTAAACGTCTTCTGAGTTAACAAAGAATCTTTTTTAGGAATCCAGAGATGTTTATGCCATTTTATGGATAAACCTTTAAGAAGAAAAATAACAACCATTTATATTTCTCACTATTATGACTCAGTGGTATAAAACATAGTGCCATTGAAACAATGTGTACCTGTGTGACCTTAGGTTTTGGGTTTTTTTAAATATGCTAATGAAGGTTAGTAATGGCCATTATATGGTACTTGCAATCATAAATTAATGTAAAAAAATGATGTTTCTCAGAAGTGTTTTGCAGTCTCCATCCTTGGAGACTTTCAAGATCACACCAGATAAAGCCCTGAGTGTCCTGGTCTAAACTTGGTGTTGACCCTGCTTTGAGCAGGAGGTTGGATCAGTGACATGCCATGGTCCCTCCCAACCTAAATTATCCTCTGCTCTCTGCTCTGACATCAAGAGCAGACAAGTAATTATTTCTGAAGAGGTTAAACCTACAATATAACTTAAAATAAAAAAATAAAACAAAACAAAACAAGAAACAAAACACAAGCTCTGTTCCAAGGGAGGCTTCCAGACTGAAGCACATTTATGCTGAAAGGTTAAGTGCCCTATTTATCATTACTGGAAACAAAAGTTCAGCTTGCCAGCAGTTGCCTGCTCTAGTTCCACTTGCTCAACTATATAAATAGCAGGGAAAAAAATAGTAAAAATTTAAAACCTGAAAGTTTAGGCATGTTTTTTTCCCTATCAGGAGGTCTCACAAATAACTGTTTATGAAAAGGACCCAACATATGAAGTCTAAATAATTTTTGTGCTCACCACTGTTAAATACATAACTATGCAGTTCTGTGCCTGGGAGTCCCTCCCAACACTTTCTTCAATGAATATTACATGTTATTAAAAAGATTACCACTGCTGAGAGCTGAGCAACTTATTACCTCCCTGGATGCAGATGCAGGCACTTTTACAGGAGGACAAGGGAAAATAACTACAATAATTTGAGCAAAGTCAGAAGAAACAAGTCTGAAAATAGGAGAAGCTGGAAGGTGTTCTAGCTGCTCTAAGGGAACACATTGTTTTGTCAAACTATTTAAAGTTTTATTGATTCTGTGGCTTGTTGAAAACCTTGTATGCTTTTAGGCCACTGGGAAAAAAAAGGTTATCCAGGGGCTTTAGGAGGTTGATTTATTTGTTGTTTGTTTGGTTATTTTTCTTTTGATGAAGAAATGTTGGGAAAATGTGTTTCTGTGCAACACCACGTGAACAGGGCTCTGTGTAGAGACAGCACTTCTAACAGCAGTGACATGTGGAATATCTGTCAAAAGTCAGTCAAGGCTGTCACCATCATTTTACCCATTTCTTCCACTGCTCACAATGCTCCTGCCAGTTCAGCAATAGTCATTCATGCAACAAGAATGCCACTTTTTGTCTTAGAATTAAACTATATAGGGAATAATCTCTGTGTCCTGCTGTCCAACAGTTTTAGCTAATTAATGTTTTTCACCTTCACATGACTAGGAGCCCATTTAATTGATGCAAATGTATTCATATCTCCATGAGTATTTCCATGGAGTTCACTGTTGAAGAGTGATACAAAAAGAAACCACACATATAGAAACACCTAGTTTTCTAGACCTAGCCTGAACTCAGAAGCCTCTTTTTCTTTAGTATTTGATGTTTCTGCAATAGAATCAGAGAATCACAGAATCATTTGGTTGGAAAAGACCTTTAAGATCATCAAGTCCAACCGTTCACCCCGCACTGCCAGGGTCCCTAAACCATGTCCCCCAGAACCACATCCACACAGTAATAATTTATTTGTTGAAAGCACTGGTCCCTCAGAGAGTAGCAGCTAATCTAGTTCAGGATCAGTGGTCCTTATTCTTGTATCCTTGATCCCAGGCATCCATGAAATGGAGAACAAAGATCAGCTGTTTGGAAAAGTAATATCTTGTTTTCCACACAGTAAATGTGTGAAAACAACAGAGTCAGACTTCTCCCAAGCAATATTTAGTGATCACAACAGTTTCTTCTCCTCCTTGCATGCTCTAGTTCTTCACCTTCTGTGAAGGCAGCAGCTGTACCCTTTCCAGTTTGCAAAGAGGAAAAGAGCTTGTGCCAGGAGTCCAAAGACCAGGTATGGTTTTATTATAGGGAAGCACTGGAGCTTTCCACCAGACAGATCTGACACAGGGCAGTGATTACAGAAAATTCCAGACTAAGTGTTTTAAATTTTGCTTAACACATGGAAATTCAAATGTGGGTCTTCTGAGTTCAAGTATTTTTTAAACAGATAGCAGGGATATGTCATCACGTGTCATTTAACTTTTTTGTTCCACAAACCTATGGGGACAAATCTAAAAGTCAATGTCTGTGTGTTGTTATCTAAAGAACCATAAATATACTACTTCATACATCTTCCAGCTATTTTGTATAGCTGTTTATCTGAAATGAGAAAAAAAATGGCCAGATTTCTCCTTCTGACATTGCCCATCTTTTCTTAGGGGAAGAAAACTCTGAATATTATTGTGGCAAAATAAAGCTGAAAACTGAACAGTAGAAATCCCCCCACGTATGTGAAAAGAAATTCACAGCTCCCTGCATTTTTATTGCAGTAACACAGAAACTCCATATGTTTTTGACTTTCAAGTTTGCCTGTTCCCTTAATGAGGGCAGTAAAGCCTTCTATTTCTGAGATGTTCATACGGGAGCAAATCAAGCATTTCTCAAGTCATAATGAAAAGAGGACTGATGTCTGCTCAAAGTTTTACTAGGAAACTAGTAATAGATTAAAAGTGGGAACAATAAAGGCAAATGCTCACTGCAGGGGGGTGGACTAAATGACCTCTAAAGGTTCCTTTCAACCCAAAGCATTCTATTGTCTATAAGTCTTTGTATAAACTTTCTTTGCAAGAGAAGTCAAACAGTTAATGATGGTATTTGAATCTGCTCTAGGTTGCATTTCTCATCACACTCAGTGTCTGAGAAGGGTTCATAACTGGTGAGGAGAACCCAAGGCCAAAGTGATAAATGTCTGGCATGGGCACGGATGGAAATCTGCATGAAGATTCCTTGAGAGCAACCAGCAATACTGGCAGCAATTGCTGACTCAGTAAAACCAGGTAAGGTCCATAGACTGCTTGGCTGCAGTGGAGCCCAGGCTGGGTTAAAAAATCCAATAACAGATTAAGTGAAGCTCTGTTGAACTCTGCATAGCAAAGGCAAATCTGACTCCTAACCCCCACAGGCTTTACCCAGCTCCAGCACACTATTTTCTATCAGTACTTGCAGCAGACTGTAGAGAAAGTTTGTTAAATGCTGCCTGATGCTCAGAGTCACTACAGATGCTTCCATAAAGTAAAAATATTTTACCAAAATTCTATGTAAAAGGTGCATATATCTATTCATTGTTAGTGGCAGAACAACTGCCAGCTAAGATTCACATCCAGTGAATTACACTTGGCATGCACGTGCAGTGTTTGTTTAAAGCTGCAAATCAATTACAATACTTTCTAAAAGCAAAGTAAAAACTACATCCCACTGGAGTCAGGAAAAAAAAATTCCTTCTAAGCAAAGGGTGTACAACGAACTCTGCAGTCAAAGCAACTTCACTTCCCAGTCTTTTTCACAACTTGCTTGTATTTCAGCATCTTTTTTTTTTTCTTTTTTTTTTTTTTTTTTGTGATTCACAGGCTTCCCAGATCTCTTTCTAAAGGAGATAGGGCCATAGGGAATTGATGGATGTAGTACATAGTCTTGTGTTTATCTCTTCTTGACCTTAGCCCCAGCTCAAAAGCTCCCTGGAGTGTGGAAGTCTGCAGGTAAGAAGGCAGAGATCTATAATATCAGCTGCATCAGAGGACCATCTTGTCAAGCACCAGTCACCACTGAATATAGTTGTTCTTAGCCACCAGAGGGTGCAAAGAAAAAAATCAATCACATTTCATTTGGAGAAAAGTATCTCAAAGTATGTGTGAAGGAAGATTTGGGAGAATGGGAGGGATAAGCTACTGCCAGCCTTCCCTACTGAAAACAAGCACAATGTTTGTTATTAAAGGTGTCTCAGTTTTAGTATCAGGATAGTAATGGATGAAAATGTGAGATTCTTTTCACTTGCTCTCTGTCCCTAAGACCCTCTTTTTATCTTTTATTTCTCAGTAGTTTAATTGTACACTACTATTTGCAGACTGTGGAATTTTGGAACAACCCAACATTAGAACTGAAATTGCATCAGCATGGGAGGCAAGATTTGGACTCCAGACATCATGAGATCTACAAGCACAACCACGTTTCTAGACTTATTTGCAGTCCAGATGAGAAGAGATAATTAATTAATAACAAGCCTGGATTTAACACTTGTTTAAGTATTGTATGGCAAAGAGAGAAACCCTAACGGTCTTTGCACACAGGAATTAATTATTGTAAGATCATCTTGTTCTATGATAGAAACTGTGGTTCCCTTGAAAATCTGTTTTTTGGTTGATTACAGATGGATGTCTAACAGTTCATTTTTGTCTGTCTATAGGAAAATTTCATTTAATTCACAAAATTCAGAGTTTTCACCACCAACCTGATTTAATCACTGAAATAATTTTAATTTTTTTTTTTTTAAATCAGTTATTTCAGGTGCTGTTCCTCGATTCATTTAAATCATAAAATTCAACTTGCTCTGATGGAAAAAATAGTTAAAGTTAGTGAAATAATGACCATTTAGATCAATTTGGGGGTTCAACAATTTTCTACCTTCGCAAGAGCAAGTCCAGCAATAGGTCATGCTGGGTTTATAGAGCTGATGGTTTGGGTTCCTCAGTGTTATTGAACTGCTTAGCATGTGGCCTCAGAGTAAACAGAGAGCTCAAAGCCCTTGTCTGTATTTCACTTCTCCACCCCGTTTGACAAGTGTTTACATTGCAGTGGCTGTGAATCTGGTGGACATTCCATTTGACATCTCTCCTCTGTGGTTTCTACAACAGGAGGAAGGGAGAGAAAGAGCTGCAGATGGTATGAAAGCAGACCCCTGCTCATGAGATTTCTTTTTCGAGGCATTAACATCTCTGACATTTAGAAAGCATCATGTGCCTTGACTGAAGCTTTTGCCTCCATCAGCAAATAACTGTGGGAAAGCAGCTTGCTCTTCACCTCTTAGAACAGAGCTGGCCCTCAGATGGGGTTATGACCACGAGGATCTGTGCCTTCATCAGAAAACAGTACCCTGCCAATTAGGCACCCTGTAGTTATTTTTGAGACTTTGGCCATGCTGATGATATCTTTGGGGCTGAAAAAGCACCTGTATTGAAGTATTGAGAGACCTCGTGTTATTTAACAGTGTAAATCCAGATGGTGACATCCTTAAGAAGGTCATGGTAATGTTCCATCTGAATGAACAAGAAAGGGGGCTGGAAAACAGGACTCTTGTGAAAATACAGAAAGTGTCAGTAAGTCTTCAGTGTCAGTAAGGTGAATATTGGATTATCTGTGAGGAAAGACCACAGTCCTGCTGAAGGGCTGGTTTCCCAAATTTAGTGCTTTAAAAATTGAAACATGCTTTTGCTCATCAGCATTGAGGTGGGTCACATGTGCTACTTTTCTAGATCATGATCAGTTTTTGGTCATAGCTGTGCAGTAGAACCATCCCCTGTGCACTATTCAGGTAGAAGCTTGCAACTGTGGGAAAACATCAGTGACAAAAGACAGCTAGCAGACTTTTTTTTTTTTTACCTTTTTTTTTATTATTTATTTTTCTCTTTTTGAATGAAAAATATTCCCCAGATCATCAAGTGGCTGCGAATTCAAAGGATCTTTCACAGTCTGGAGACATGAGCTGACAGGAACTGATATCAGTAAGGGAAAGCCTCACTTGTTAGAAGGAAAAAGTTCTTTGCAATGGGAATGGTCACAAGGAAAAGCCTGTCCAGCAGCTATGGAGACCATAGTCTTCAAGACTGCTCAAACTCCCTGAGCAAGTGGTTTGGAAGGTTTATCTGTTTGTTTGTTGGGATAAGATAACATGCAAAGGTCTTTTCCAACCTATGTTATTCTACAAGCCTGTGACTATCACAGGAGTCAGCCTAACACCTGTGGCTGGTGTACCTTGTCCAGCACACTGCCTACATCAAGGGTTTCAGCATCTCACTCAAGGAAATCCAAGGGCTTAGAAGAATTATTTATAATTGCCTGGAGATTTAAAATGCTTCCAGAAGGTATCTTTAACACCATTCCCCAAGGGAGAAGGTATTTATGCCACCACACAGTTGTACAAGATGAATGTAGGAATGGCTTGTTTTGGAAGACAGCTTCACATGGGATAGAGGACTATTGGTTTTTATTTAAATCCAAATGCTTGAAGTTGCAAAGATCAACATCAAGTTGAAGTGTTTGTTTATGTTTATCTCCTGACATAATCACCTTCAGCAGACAGTGAAGTTTAACTCTGGGTTATGTCTGTTGCAATGAACTAAAAGAAAATTTAAACTCTGCTGCAAAGCCTCTACTGGTGTAGTTGCTTCACTCTGGTTATGGAAATAGAATCCTTTAGGATGGAGCAATATAACAACCTGAAATTCAAACATGTTTTGTTATGGGACAAATAAATCCCAAATTCCTGCATAGACTATGTCATGTGTAAACTATAGAATCATAGAATCACAGAATAATTTGAGCTGAATGGACCTTTAAAGGTCATCTAGTCAAAACCCTTGTAATAAGCAGGTACATCTTCAACTAAAGCAGGTTGGTCAAAGCCCCATTTAGCCTGACCTGGAGTGTTTCCAGGGATGGGGCTTCTACCACCTCTCTGGGCAACCTGGGTCAGTGTTTCACCACTCTCATAATAAATAATTTCTCCTGTGGCAGGGGGGTTGGAACTAGATGACATTCAATGTCCCTTCCAACCCAAACCATTCCATGATTCAATGGGTGGTGGTGTGGGATAGGTGCTTAAGTTCGAAGTAATCAGATGCAGGATGGGAATGAGGGATCAAAACACACAAGAGAAAGACTCTCCCCCCACACACATCCCCACAAATCAAGACAAATATATACAGCAATTACAAGAACTGTAGGCAAATATTTTATTTATAAAGAAAATATTACTAGCATAAATCCAGCCTGTCTCTCTTGCAGAAGTTGGGAAATTGGATATGAGCTGTTAACGGATTTCAGGTCCCAGGAGATTTTCTACTAAAGGAGTACTTCAGGTCTAGTGTCTAATCCCAAATGATGACAGCTTCTTTCTACAAACCATCTGTTTCCCCACTGTCTGTCACCCTTCTTCTACACACATGTAGCCAACTGAATCTTGTCTTGAGAGTTGTGTTGACAGACAAACAAGTTTTCCAACCATGGTCAAGAGACAGCAATTAGCAAGCCCCCCAGAGCACAAGATGACCAGTGATGTATGAAAGCTGATCAATAACACTGCTTGCAGATTTCCTTGAAGAATTTAAGGTCCAGTTCAACAAGTGTGTAATCCACAGGGAATGCACCAGCTTGTGTGTTCAGATGAATCAGTGAGCAATTAAAACCTTGGTAAGAAATAACCTTACTCTCACCTCCGTATTCAATTCCCAAGATGGTTTTAAACTGAATATAAATAAGAAGTAAAAATAAACCCTGGAATATAAGATGACTGTTTAAGCAGAATACAGGTCAAATAATTTCCCAGCTATTAGTGGAAAAAAACACTAATGTGAAGGTCTTGGAAACAACATCTGAAGTGGGACTCAGGTGTCTGAATTTCATATAATATTGAAACCTGTGGTCCCTTGTTTCTTACCCACTTGCCTATGACTTTGGAGACTCAAGGCTGTGTCTAGATGAAAGCTGAACTCCCTTCTGCACACCTAGTAAGAGCAATTTCAAGACCAGTAGGGCAGAACTGTCTAGCACAAAACTTAATGTTCAGTATTTTCTCTTATATTTAGAAGAAGTTCTCTTGCAGCTTACTAACAGGAGATGAAAAAAAGACACAGCAAGGCATTTCCTTCCCAGCTTAAAATAATTCTTTCTAGACTAGAATCTGGTGATACTAACAGATACTCATTTCTCTACTACAGTAACTAGAAAAGGTCATCATGACCAACAGAAGTGGTATGAGAGAGAAAAAAATAATTAATGACTCAAAGGTGAGAAAAGAGAGCTATTTTCTTCTTCCTTTGTCTCCCAAGGTTGGTTGGGTTTTTTTAGTAAATTCTAAAACCTACAAGCCCCTGAAGGATTTTAACACCAGCTGAAAAAGTCCTACAAGAGCATTGTACCCTCTCACACATTGCAGGTAACCAGAGACAACTCATGCTCTGAGATTCAGGATAGGAAAATTAAATATCCATATAGGGGAGCACTCAGCTAAGGGATGTTATTTGAGAAAGAATATAGTGATAAATTACAAGCCATTAAATGCTGCATAGGTTACTGCAAGATGAACTAGATATTAGAATAAATTCAGATGGATTAGAATAAATTTTCATATATAGAGAACTTGGGTGGTAAAAATAAGGTAATAGTTGAATGATAAAATAAAATTAAGGGTAATATAATAACAGAATATCTGAAGTGATTAACCATCCTAATAAGTTACTTATATCATATATGCTCTTTCTTTTCTACTTTCCTCAATTAATTTAAAAGAAAATCTGAAAACTAAAACAGTGCTAAAAAGCACTACTTACAATAAACTTGTAATTTATTAATTACAAATGTTTGGGTTTTTTTTAGAAATACTATTTTAGTTTATATGAAGCCCTGACCAAAACTATTACTTTTCTGCTTATCCCTAGACCCCCTCTCTCACAGGCAGCTGAAAGTTCCTCCCCAAAAAGAAAAATGGAAACACCTGCAGATATTCTCCCTATATACACATATAGAATGACCTGACTTAATTGCTAATTAGTGGGGCTCCTCCCAGTGGGGCTTTATTTTATAAATGGGTTCTACTGGCTCTATAATATATTTTAGCTCTTATATATTCAGGATAGGCTTCATATGGAGTGAAGAAAGAAGAAAAGGAACAGGTTTGTTGTTCTCATATTGTCAATTCATTTTTATATCAGCTGTTACTAATCACTTTAAACAAAAAGATTGGGTTTTTTTTTTAGTATTTGTTTTTGGGCTGTGTTTTTGTTGTGGTTTATTGAGTGCAATCAGAAGAAGAATATGAGTAGATTAAATTAGTAACATTTTCCTATCCTATGAGAGTTCTGTAGGCATAAAATGTGATTAAAAAGTAAGATATTTCTTGGAGTGGTAGACAGGTCAGTGTTCCTGATCAAACTGATGTTGGACTTGGCCAGGATTGTTTCACATGGTGGTAATATCAGCAGGGAAAAGAAAAACAGTTACCTTTTGATTTGTCTGTAATGCCCCTCTGTACACAGATCATCATGGTTTTGTGCAAGGCTACCTGTGAGATCCACTGGAACTGTGCTGCCCAGGAATGTGTTTTCACTTTGCTCTGGTTTATATCTGAAAAGTATTATTTTTCCAATGGTTACTGTATGTGTCATTAGCACAGCCTGCAAATATTTAATGCTTCTTTTAAACATCATCAATACCACACTTTGGTAGGGGGGTTTATGTTTTTTGAGAAACAGTATTTCCCTTAATGACATTTATCATCTGGAGAATTTTATGGAAATTTCTCTGAGTTTTTGGAGATGGCAAAATGAAGAATAAGAAACTAACTTCTCAAAATTTAATATATTTTCATCATAACTACTTGTATTCATCTCTTCTGTAAACAATCATACAATCTTTCAATCTCTTTTTATGAAATTTTTATTCCAGGACACTGATCATTCTCATAACCAGTTTCTGAACCCCTTGTGATTGTGTAATATACTTCAGGAAGTTCCTTTGTATTTTATGTGAAAAGTAGAATAACAGCATCTTTAACTCTAGTTTATATTTAATCTGCCTTCCAGCATCAAAGTATTTTCATTCTTCACTATCTCCTCATGATATTTACTCCTCTTTTGTCCTGCACATACTCTTCTATTTTTCTCCACAGAAGATAGGATTTGTCAGCTATTGCTGATACATTTTAAATTTAGATATCTCCATCGAAGTTGCTATTATGGTCAGAGCATGTTATATAGATTACACCTGTAAGGGACAATCTCTGTACTTTCCTGCTCCAAAACATGACTATTGACATGAATTTCTAGATTTTCTAGATGTTTGTTATTAAATTATCCCACTGATAAACACAGTATGTTCTATTTAGCAGCTTAACCATATTTGCTTGGAAGTTCTTACCTGTTGTCTGACCAAATCTCTCTTTTGTTCTTTTACATTCCCTCTTTCCATGTCCTGAGTAGCTATAAACACATTCTGCCTTGACAGTAATCTTACAAAAATTAAAGATAAATATTACGTTGCTATTTGTTGTCTCTGTCTACCCATTAGAGAAGGAAATGAGCCTTTACATTCCCTTTGGAAAATACAATTCAATATTCAATAGTTTCTTATGTCTCCTGTTTTTCTTCTAGATACTTATATCCATTTTTTGTGGCGTTTTTTGCTTTGGTTTTTGGTTGGGATTTTTTGTGTGTAATTTGTTTTGTTGTTTGTTTTTTCTTCATAATGTTACTGGAAATAGAATTTAAAAAAAGGTCAGTCTGTTATTCTATTGCTTTCTTTTCTGTTTTTAAGGTAAGCAAATATTAGTTTGGTTTTTTCCAGCCTTCAGAAATCTTCCCCATCTGCTCTGCATTCCCAAGAGAGCCAACAAAAATGCTGCAATTGTTCTGGTAAACCTGGAATCTTAAAATTATTTTCTTCACATACAGCATATTTGAAAACATCAGATGTGGTTGGATATATCCTGCCTGGTTCTTTCCCAATTATATCTGACACTGTATTCCTTCAGTGGTAGTAGATACACAAAAAGTTGACTATTTTTTTGTCACTTAATCTTATTATGCAATTTATTAGCATACCTTTAGAAACCTTTCTGCTTTCAGATCCCATAATGTGTGAGATTGTTATTGTGACAGGTGGATTTTAGATGTGGAAAGTGCAAAAACAGTTTATGACCACGGGGAGGAATATGCTCATGTACATTTCAACTTCAGATGATGAAGGAAGAGGGGTAAGACAGCACAGGGTATCTGTACTGACTATCACAGTTTTAGTGATAACTATACAGTTTAGTATGAGTTTGTACAGCTGGAAGATAAAAAGTGTAACCATTTGAAAGGATGGAGGTGTAGCTGCTTTTGCTGCAGTCAGCTTCAGTGTAGCTCTAACACTTGGTGACATCGTGTTTTCCCTCTGAGGAGCTCCATGATCAAACAAAGTGGGAAGGATGATAATTATTGCTATTTTATTAGTGGGGAAAACTGCCCAAGAGGAAAGTAACTCATCCAATATCAGGTAATTTATCTCTCCTACTAAGAATTAGATTTCGTGGCCCATTTCTGAACAATCTGTAGATCATAGGGGTAAATCTGATAAAACCTCAAAGATTTCACTTTCTGTGAACTGGCCCTTTTGAATCTGACAACCCTGTGAAGCATAAAGACAGCATGATAGAATCAGAGCTGAGGAACTTCCCAGACCTTTTTATCGAGGAACTCTACTCTAGAGAGTCCACAGTTTCCCTAGTAATTTTCTATCCAGTGTGATGACAGAATCACAGATGTTAGGGGTTGGAAGGGACCTAGAAGATCATCCAGTCCAACCCCCCTGCCACAGCAGGGGCACCTAGACCAAGTCACCCAGGA
>JAOEGS010022021.1:16730-31842 GCA_025447755.1 Corythornis vintsioides | reverse complement strand
GGGTGTCCCTGCTCCCTGCAGGGGGGCTGCACTAGATGCCCTTTGGAGGTCCCTTCCAGCCCTAAACATTCTATCATTCTATGATTGATTCTCCTTTTGCAAGGTTGTAACTTGATAAAGATGAGTCAGTGATAGGACCTATCCCCCTGTTACTTCATCTTTGTACTCGGCTCTGCTTTTCTAATGTTACTGAGACTTGTGTAATGAATCATCTTTACAAAGGTCTCAAAAACAGACCCTTGTCCTGCATTTTTTTTTCCCCTGTGATATAAATGAAGGAATAATACCTTTTCTTGGGGGACAATTATTGCAAAAGGTGGTGATATTTGAAGTCTACCCAAATCTGTCTTGGTCTGCAAAGTAACAAGATCAGTTATAAGTTTTGTTTTCATTCCTGACTAGAGGGCTTTATGCATCTATTAATGTGCTTGGTGTTGTGAAGAGATAACATGTCTCTGTCATGGATTTTGCTGATTTTTTTTTTTATAGATACGTGTTTGGGAGGTGTAAAGATGTGGGAGATTGCATTGACCTAAGGGGAGATGACTTTGCTTATTCTTTTTTAGCATGGTTATAGTGGTTTGTTGGTGCCTCTTAGGCTTTCATTAAAACTACCTGCAGTGCTTTGTTAATTGGTTTCTCTTTGAGGACAAGCTTCGTTTTCTCCTGATTAGCTCTAACTGCAAGGGGAAATCCTTGAGGCTGTTTTCAATAAAATACTTTTGGCTGATCTTAAATTTTCACTGAGTGAAAAGACTTTAACTAGTGGTAACTAATAAGTTTTTGTTAACATTAACCCCTCCAAAAGTATCAGGTCAAAAGAGTCCATTTCCTTTATACATCTTGTGTAGATCATTATAGACATTAATGCAGAGTGGCTTTTTTGATAGGTTGTTGAAGTAGAAGTTAAAATTTATTTATTTAACCAAACCAACAAACAGAGAAATCAATAATAAAATTTAAGAAATAAGGTACTGGCTGTTTATTCAATGTGAACATTTCACCTGTGTAATTATAATGTAAATAATGCACATTATATATGTAATACTAATATTCACAAAAGATGAAGGTCCTGAGATACATTAAGGAATTCTCAGCTGAGTTTAATGTAATTGCAAGATGTATTAAGCAGCATTCCTACGAGGCCAGAACACTACCACAGAGCCTAATGAATTATTGATGATAATCTCCAGGATGACCCATTGCCTTTGATTTTTCTCTCTCCCATTTTGATGATGAAGCTTCTAAAGAGAAAGTCATAATTTTAAATTATTAAGGAAGAAAAAATACAAATCCTTGTATTCAGTTTTGAAAAAATGCTCAATTTAGGAAGCAAGCAATTAAAAGGAGGTTAGTAAGTCTGCATTTCTCATATATAGCATATAAAATTAGGGGATTTTGTCACATTTATTTCTCCAGAAACAAATTATATGTCATTACTTTCCGATCTTTTGTGATATTTGAGAGTTGAAGTATTTCAAAGACAAGTTCCTCATAGACCAGGAACTCAAGTCTGATTAATACATGTGTGGGCTGTATGAGAAATTAATTGAATCCTGGGACACATGTTAGTCCTTAACCTTAATGCAGAATTGCTCATGGTGCCAGTGGCTGAAAACAACTGAGTCTTAAAAGTGGAAGTATAAAAATAAAAATTAATGTAATAAGCTGTTGGGCTCTTCACAGTCTCCCAAACACTGATTATAAATTATTATTATTTTAAAATTTAAGTATGTGATTGCTAACTAAGAAGGCAAATATAACTAAATACCTGGAAGACGTAGATAGGGATAATAGAACCAGTTCTTGCTGATAGAAATATTTAAATAATATATTTGAATAGAATACCTGTTGGTTTTGTGTACATCAATGAAGACTAAATACAAGCATAAATATTGCAGGATAATATCTCCTGTTTAAAGCTCCTTACTGTTCCTGTTTTAACCACAGACCAGATCAGAGTTAATTGGAGTAATGAACAGTAACCAGACATAAATGTTATTTTTAGTCTTATTACCACTCATATTTCATTATCTGAGCCCTGAAAGCACAAGGGCAAAACATTAGTCAAAGTAGCATTAGCTCCTATTTTTGACAGAGAGACACTGAAGGATAAATTCTTTATCTGAGCAGAAGTAAGAATAAAATTTCATCTATGCTTGGATTTTCCCTGCTGATTTAAATGACAGAAGTGTTAGGCCATTTGCAAGAGTTTTTAGACTTCCCACTCTAGGTGTGTATTATTCACAGTTGTAGCTGAAGAAAGCATTGGGGACAAATTTAGAATTTCCTGACAGGCTCCCTTCTTTACCCATTTTTCCTTTGTTTGAAAGAGTTTTCAGGCATGCTTTAGGCCATACCTCATTCAGTCTGTAACTTCCACATTAAAGCAACTCCTTTAATCCTTACTTCTTTTGAGACAGTGCTTTTCCTAAGCCAAATGTTTAGAGGATTTTTTAGAGGGTTGTTTAGAGGATTTTTTTTTTTATTTTATTTTATTTTTTAGCATCTTCTTCTTTGGATCTGAAGAAGTAAATAGCTGTTTCTTTATGCAAACACAAAATAAATGCCATTCATTAACACCTGAAACTCTTAAGATAATTTTTTTTGCTCTGTATGTCCATTGATGTGGTAGCAAGACAAGCCATCTGTGACTGTGGAGAGGGTGGCTTACTTATTGATGTTAGTGACAAACCCATTGTTAGTAATGCTCAAAAGAACGAGCCACAATGTAATTCTAGAATTAGTAAGGTCATTTTTAATACAGTTCTGAGTGTAATTTAGACCCCCACAGTTATTGCTACAAGCAGCTGGGGAAAAAAAAAAAATAAAGGCAGCAAACTTACCTTTTTTTTTTTTTCTTCCTTTTGGAAAACTTTCTGAATTGTAACACCCTAAGTCTTAAAAAACATAGTTGTACAGGCTGGCTGAGGAAGAGCAAACACAAAGCTCAGTATTTTACTAAGCAGTGGCAGCTCTGACAATGCTGTGCTTGCAATTAAGCCTACAAAGGCTGCTGCCTGCTAACTTCTGTGCCATGAACAGGAGCATTTGTTGTGTGGGATTTACTGCTACCACAGTTCAACCCCATGTTTATTATTTATTTCTCTATCTGCAATTTTGACCCCATTTGTGAACCTCCAGAAGGTTTGTAAGGCAGAAATGGAATTTGCAAATGCCAGTGACTGCTGCAAACTAGATCACATTTATCCAAATGTCCACTTGACCTTTTCCTTACTGCAGTTTACACTAATTTTCACCATTCCTTCAGTGTCTCCTAGAAACTTTTTCAGATTTGTTTTTATTTGATGTCACTTTTTCTATTTTCTAACCCTCTAGGAAAAAAGCAAAACTGGTATTGTCTATAACAAAACACCTTGTTCATCCTTGAGTTTTCTTTGTGAGCAGCTATTTTTTTGTGACATTTCTTGGTGGTTATCTCTACCAATTCTTGAGATTTCTTACCATTCACTTGGACAATCAATCCATGCATGATGTCTTTTGAAGTCACTTCAATTTCAGAATACCAATTTTTCTCCGCCTTGTTCTACAGTGGATACTAATAAAAGAATTGCTTCAGTTTCTCTGCAGTACTCTTGTCCTCACCTGAATTTTATGTTTATAGTCCTGTGCTGGTTTTGGCTGAGTGGTTGTCTTCATAGTTTTGGATTTGTGCTGGAAAGAGTGTTGATAACACTGGGATGTTTCAGTTACTGCCAAGTAAGTGCTACTTTGGAAGTGCTACTGGGTAAGGAAGTACTACCACTTAGGGTCAAAACCTTTGCTGCTCCTCACCCCATCCCAACACTGACTAGGCTGGGGATGCACAAAAAGGCACAGATGGGACAGACAGCTGTCCCCAGCTGACCAAAGGCTTATTCCAGACCATATGTTGTTACTGTCAGCAATAAAATTAGGTGAAGATTAGTGGTGGTTCATCACCTGGGGACTTTTTTGTACAGTTAGTGGTGCGCACTCGTTTTCATTTGTATCATGTGTCTTTCTTGGGCTTTATTTCCCTCTGCTATTTTCATTTTAAATACAAATGATTATTATTATTTTAATTATTAAACTGTTTTTATCTCAACCCTCAAGTTTTCTCACTTTTACCCTTCAAATTCTCTTCCCCCATCTCATAAGATAGAGATATAAGAGAAAGTTGAAGATAATCTTCTAGCAGTAGTCAGTCCTCTTGTCAGCTTGGCTTCCTATCTGAAGTTATCTTTTACCTTACCACACTGTTGGGTCTGTAAAGGCTCAGACAATTTCTGAAAATAAGCAATTTCTCCCTTGTAAAGCAGGTATTCATTTCCATATATCAAAACCTTTCAAGCAGAAAGAATATCTTCTTTGTGAGTAGGCAGTAGTGTATATTCAGCTGGAGAATATAGCACCTAACTTCAAGTTAATATGGGAAGCTGATGCTGATGGAAAGGTATATAGTTGTAAGATGTAAATAAGGAAGAAATAATTAAGCTATATTGTAAAGACAAGCTGTAGAACTTCTTACCAGAAAATGTGGATGTTCAGGATTTCAAAATTAAATCTTCAAGGGGAAAATAACAGATTAAAGGGAAATCAACTGAGAATTATTCCATGCATTAAATACAATCTTGGGTGTGAGCTACAAATATCTGTGGCCTGAGACAGTAGTAGTAATGGGTGGTAATATAATATATTCTTATGTGCATCTATTTTTTTCCCCAGTGGCCAATAACAAAAGCATATTTGAGACATTGCTGGGCTAGATGTGCCTTTCCCTTGAAGAGTCAACTCAAGTAACAGGGAGATGCTAGAGAAAGAAATGGAATTAGTGGGCAAGCAAAAGTATTGATAAGAGTAATTCTCTTGTCACTCCTTCTCAGACTTTAATAAAATTACAAGGGCTTCTGCTGCTGTAAATCACCTTGATATGCAATTGCAAGTCAATTATGTATTTTTCTGTTATTAAAGTGGTTTGGCTTTTTTTTTTAAAGTAAGGACTAAGTTCATTCTTCATGTACTTTGCAGGCTCATGTATTGGATTAGCTATATGGCATCCTGGCTTTCCCTCTGAAAAGGTGCAAATGGGGCTATTGACAACTCTAAAAGCAGGGTGTGAGATGGCTGGGAACACTTTTAGTCTCAGAAAGGTTACTGTTGTTGTGCTAAGAATAGTCAGTGAACTGAGGAAACGTGTCCTTTTGGGATTTTAGTCTGACTGCTTCCTCCTGCACACCTGTAGAAATGTTCTGATCACTTCATACACGCTGCTTTATGATGTGTTGTAAAAAGACATCAGTGATTTTGGCAGACACTGTTTTGAAATGAGCACTGCAAATGAAATTATGAAGAGTTTTCACAATTGCCAGTACTTTTCCTGGATGCTTCTCTCTGGCCATTCCTTTGTGTTTATGGAAGGGGATTTATATCATGTTAATTTCCTTCCAAACACAGCTTGGGAAAGAAACAGGTTGAAAGCAAAGTATAAAGTAGGAAAAGAGCTTGAACAACAAAGAATAACAACAAAAAAAACCCCCAAACAACAATGCTAAACTGGTGCCTAGAGTTACTCTCGGAGGTGTCTGTGCTTTGGCTGTGTGTTTCATTTGCAAGCTCTGCTGTAGCATAAGTTGCCAAAACTCAGCTAAAACTCAAATGGAAAGTCTGTGACTGAAATTATTTGCTCTAGCAAAGTTTCCTCACTCATTGTTATTTAAACATTTTGAGCTTAGTTTTTGGAAAAGATGGAGCAGAAAGAATTGGGAACTTGGTCCCTTTCTGGATGGAAATGCGATACCAACCGGTATGTGCACAGAGCTAGAGTATTAATAAATTCTCTGTGCCCATCTATATTCTTTTCCATTGACAAGCACTGAGATTTGCAGTCTATTCCCAGGTCCCATTTGCAATTTGATACACTTTTCAGTCATGCTCCAGTGTGTACCTTTGGAAAAAATCAAAACCCCCCAAAGAAAACAAATAGAAAAAAAAAACCAACAACAAAAGCAACACCTCTGCCCCCAACAAGCAAACAAACAAAAACCCATCAGACTCCTCTGCCCCCCAAAAAACCCTCCTGCTTGATGTTGCATAGACTAAGCAGAATTAAGAAGAGAAGGAACATGATAGGAAGTTGTTGTTGCTCCTCAGGTAGCTGATAATGTACTGAAAACCAGCCTGGCTATTCTGGTACCCAACAGAAACACATGCAGAGTTGTGAAATTCCTCCCTTTCTCTCCCCTCCTCTTACTGATTCTCCTGTGAATAGAAACCAAACTTTAGTCTTCTCTGCTGTTTCAAAAAGCAGAGTCTCTCAATTTTTTTTTTTAAAGCCCATGTTTAGCGTTGGTGACTTAGAAATGTGATCTATTTATTTATACCTTAAATGTACAGGGTGAAAGTTTCACAAGGCTGTGCTTTATCTTGGAAAGAGGGTGGGGGACAGATACAAGAGAAACAACAATAGTCAGGCTGTATTGCTATACTGTAATAATTTATTCAGTGGCAAATACAGTTTTATTGAAAATAAGTTTTTCATCCATTTTTAAAACCAGTGGAAATTTAAGTCATACCTCTTGCAAGGTTTTGAATTGTTCAGATGAGATTTTAACCTGGAGTATCAAACCAATACAAACTCCAGAATTCCTGATACATCACCAAAAGTCAAACAGGCATGCATAGTTATACCCAGTAAACAGTAATAAATAAATAACGGAGCATAAAATTACGTCAAGTTCATCTTTCTATCTACCCAATTTTATTCCATCTCATGAGATTCTGTGACAGAACATGGTCTCTAAGGGTTAAGTATGTATAAGAAAGAGGTCTTCCTAGACACTGTCAGGTATTAGTGTTCCATCCAAATAAGATTATCTAACCTATTTAGTGGGTTTTTTGATTCATACAAAACTTTTACCTTGCTGTGAGTAGGTAGGATAGGAACCAGATACAAACCCATCAAAATTCTTCTGAATGTATGGCTTGTTATGAATCTGTAGGGCTTCTTTTCCTGACCAGCTCTCTTTTCTACTGAATCCACTTGAACCAGGTTCTTTCCTCTGTTTCCCCCAAAAAGTTTTTATTTTTTATGAAGGGACAATTTTATGGACAAGAAGCAAAGTTAGCATCTACCTCTCCTCAGAAAAAAATCAGCAGAGCCAGTCCAAATGTGCAAATCATTCACTAGCATTCATTTCCTTCTAAAATCTGGCAAAGGGATGAATCTGATTGTTTTAGTGTATCACTGGGGAGCTAAAATAGTTTTGTCCTTTTCCACACTACTCAATAACAGTGTAGAGGTTTGCTATTTGGATTATAAATACTGTGTAATCAGGTCTTCTTAGTTTGAACAGTTGTACAGTGGCTAAGCACAAGGTATTGATCTCAGCAGGGGGTGCAAT
The DNA here is from genome assembly GCA_025447755.1 of Corythornis vintsioides. NCBI lineage: Eukaryota > Metazoa > Chordata > Aves > Coraciiformes > Alcedinidae > Corythornis > Corythornis vintsioides. The sequence continues at coordinate 24,460 of JAOEGS010022021.1, read as the reverse complement.
GCAAATAGTAAGGCTTTTAAATACACAGGCTGAAAACCTTGATGCAGAAGCACAAATGCTACTATTTATTTGAGAACAATATTCCAAATTCAGATTCTCCTAACATCTATGTGAACTTATAAATACCTTATTTACATGTAAATGGCCCTCCAAAAGACTGCAAGGAGTTGATCTCTGAGGACATTATCATCTTTGCTCCCTCTGCCTCTGCCAGAAGCCATAGAATTTTTATTAGCCTAGTTTCCATTACTCAGCAATGAATGTCTGATCTTTGATCAAACTAATTTGAAATGGTTGCGCTTTACACTTAAAGATATAATAAATTTATTAGTTAAAATTATGTATGTGCACACATGGCAAATAAATAGACACATTAAAAAGTAAATGTTATGTTTATATCATTTCTTGGAGTAAAGAAATCTGATAAGGTGGTGAATATTCTACAAGAGTAGCAGAATTTTCTTCTCTGTGTTGTTCAGGGAAAGACACATTTTCTCACCATTTATTTATGCAGTTAAAACTCTAAAAGCACACTTATATGAAGATACAAACAGTTTTATTTTGTCATATATTTATAGATATCAAGAACTCATCCCATTCCAATATCTTCTATGTGCTTATTCTTCTCTACTTCCCTACTGGGCTTGCTCAAAGACATTCAGCTGTGCAAAATATCAGAAGATTAGTATCTTATTTTTTTTATAATGTTAGATCAGCTTAATTAGTATATGCTTTGTCTGCTCAGTTAAAGCAAAATCCCAGCATGAAAATCTTCTTTGGTCTAAATGGAGTTTACAAAAGCATCTCTCAGAAAATGAAAGTCATGTTTCAGGTTTTCAGCTGGAATAATTAATATAGGGCATGCCACTCCAGTGGGAAACATGTCCACATACTTGGGAAGAAGGTTTTATTTTTTTTTTTAACAGTTGCACAGAATATTCCATCTCTGTTCAGAGTATTTGTAAGGTAAATGTTGGAATTCAAGACTATTTCATAGTCTTGAATAGTCCATATCAGTATTCCAATAGTCCATAGTCCATATTTCAATTCATACAGACTTCTTATTTCATCTAGTGCTCTTCACTCTTAATTAACCTTTAATTTTCAGATATCAGTGTAATTAGTACTTCATTCTTGTCAAAGCAGAGTAGTCAGTCTGTGACTCTGAGCCACTATTTAACCACTATCCAGGTTTCTGGCATGACTTGAGCTGTCAGAGGCTGACAAAGCCACGTGTTTGCAATAGTTCAGGAATCTAATTGCATATCTTGCCCTATCCTCCCTTCAAAGTGCTGCTGAGGGACTCTTGGGAAGCTACTGTCATCCTCCAGCTGAAGCAACTCCCAGAGCTTCTTGTCACCTCGAGTGTGGTGTTAATACTGTTGTTATTGTCTGACAGCAGCATTATCAGTATTATCTGACTCTTTAAATAGTGCTTTTGGAGAAGTGAGAAAAGAATCACATTTCAATCCCTGAGTAAACCATCTGAGATATAAGAGATGGAGATACTTAGATTTGGGGTTCTAGTTTAACTAAAATGTAAGCATCTAAAGCAAGAGTCCTGGATAAGAATTCAAAAATCCATAGCATTCAGGGAGCAAGTGCTGGGCAGGGCATCAGAATTTTAGTGTAGGCTGCCAATTTCCAGTGTCTTGTGAGCATGTTTCTTAGTTTACCAGAATCATTACATGAATGAAACAATACACGTTGTTTTGGTTTCAGCAAGTGATTTTTGTCTGAGTGTTCTGTACTTGAAAATTAATTAACAGTTTTGTTCAGGTAGTGAAAATGTGCTTTGAAATCTGAATTTGAATCACTTTTATCCCAGAACTTCTGCAGGGCAGCCATAGTTTGGTATAATTTGGATTCAGCAGCCACCATCCTCTGAGTGCTACTGCCATGGAATTTGGACTTTGGGAATTGATAGTAATCCACTATAATAAGTGGCAAATAAGACATGAGGAAGAGAGTTCAGGAGAGCTGAGGAAGTGTTTAAAAAAAACCATAAACCCCAAAACCAACAACAAGAAAAAAAACCCAAAATGACCAACCAAAACAAAGCTCAAAAGAAACAAAAAACCTCTTCCTCCTTTTTCACAGAGGACTGAGACATCTGTCAGAAGAAGTGTGCATTTCTAACATATCACAAGAGGTTAATTGCATTAATTTAAAAAAATATAAGGATTGTTCTAAGAATTATTTCTTTGGATGGTTTTGTACAGCTGAGTGACTTGGTGAGGTTCCTTTTCTAGAGAGGAGGTAGAAACACCCCCCCCCTTTTTTTTTTCCTAAAAAATCAAACACAAACACTAAAATGATTAATATAAAGAGAAACAGAACAGATGGGATTTGTTTGTTATTGATTTGGAATAAGAAAGAACTTGATAAAAGTGTATCAAATAACATCTAATCCAGGAAAGACATTTGGAATTTAAGTCCTCTGTGATACATAACACAAGAGAGGTGATATTGAATGAAACTGAAAACCAACACATTCTAAACTGGCAAAATGAAGTGTTTTTTTCATGTGGCATGTGATTTCACTACGTAGCTAAATGCCAAGAAAGTTGCTAAGGCAAGAACTCAGGATGAGTGATGGGGAAGAGATTTATAGAACCAGCCATAGTTCAAGGACTCATCAGTATTTACAGCTAAAAAATAGAGGAAAAAAAATCCCCAAAACAATTGTTAGAAGTGAGTTATCCTATGATTTTTTGATTGTGATTAAAGTTGTAAGGTACAAGCTTAGCCTTGGATGGACTCTCAGACTAACTACTATGCTACCAGCTTTTCTTGCTACAGCTGTGTTCTCCAGAGCTTCTGTACTTGGGATTTATTTATTAATTTATATTATTTTTTTTTTAGTGTATGTGTGTGTATTTTTGACATGAAGAAAGAATATCTTTGAAATCCAATATTATTTCCCCTCTGCCTCATCCAGCTGCTACAATGAACAGTCAGGTCATAAGGGAGCACTCTTCTATAGGAGACAGTAACAGGTATTTCATGATAATGTTTATTGAGTGCATCTTCTGAGTGCTGCATTTGGAGCACTGAGGGGCAAAATCTGTCAGGAACTGTGCACCCACATCCATTATATGGTTTTAAAAATACCCCTCCAAACTAATTGTGAACAAGCATAAAGATTGTATTGGCATTTCAGTACTTTGAAAACTGTGCTTTAACTTCTGTGGGGAAGGAAAATTAAAAAATGCATTGTTCCTTGTATTGACTTTCTGTTCTTTAAGTTGAGCCATTTTAAAGAGGTTTTTGAGATTGTCCCACCCATGCAATGATTTCTTCCATCCTGTTATTTGCACCTACCAGGATGCTTAGCAAAAATTAAAACATCTACACTTGTCAGCACTGTTTCCAGCAGAAATCTCAAACATAGACCCTTTCTAGATATGAAGAAAATTAACTCTATCCCAGCCAAATCCAGTACATGTGTTGAAGACTGTAGCACTTTATGCAGAACTCCAGTTCTGCCATAAAATGAGTTTTCCATAAATGATCAAGCTTTGTTACTTGGTTCTGTCAGTGGTCAGTTTGGTATATTAATTTCCCATGATTAATTAGTTTATTGTTCTTGAAATGGTATGTTATTAGAGGAGTCAGATTAGGGGTTATTGAGGATTACAGGACTGTGACAGTTGGTCATGTCACACAGCTAAGAACCCACTAGCTGCTTTCTCATTTCCTCCTGCAGCATATGGTGGAGAGAATCAGAGGGGTAAAAGTCAAAGAAAAATTTAGGAGTTGAAATAAAAACAATTTAATAAGTGAAGGGAAAAAAACTAACTGGAAAGGGTAAAGAAAAAGTGATGCAAAGGTACACACTCACCACCTCCCAGCAGCAGAATGATGCCCATCTGGCCTCTGAACAGTGGTTATTTTGGAAAGACTCTCTTCCAGTTTTATTGATGAGCATGATCTTATAAGGCATGGAATATGCTTTTGCTCAGTTCAGGTCAGCTTGTCATTCTCTGTCCCTTTCCAGCCTCTTGCCCACCCCATTTACTGAGGGGACAGAGTAAGAAACAGAGAAGTTCTTGAAGCTGTGTGAGCACTGTTTGGCAACAGCTAAGACATGGGTGTGATATCAGCACTCTTTTAGTCACAAACCCAAAACGTGGCACCATATGGGATGCTATAAAGAAAATTAACTCTACTCCAGCCAGACCCAGTGCAAAGACATAGCAGCAACAAAAAACACTGGTAAATTTATAAATGTAAGTTTACTGATTTAATGTCTGTTGTGCTTTAACTCCCAATTGCTTAGTATTTTACTGGAACTGGACTTTGATCAGCAAATTGGGAAATCAGAATTTCTCTGCATATTTTCTTGCTGAAGTGAGTGGCATTGGTGCCTTTATCTTTGGTAAGCCCAGAATTCACCTTGGATTCACAAAAATTAGATGAAACTACAGGTCCAGACAGAAACAAGTCAGAAGCAATACAATTCTGCAGACTGTTGTTCAGTGTAGGGTATTAATTGCCTCACTGCATTTGCAATCTTTGGGAAGTTCTTTAGATCAGAGCAGTCATTAAACTGATGAAAAAAGTCATTAAAGAAATGCTGAATGTATGCATCACCACGTTTTGCTTCTGCTTCATAAAGCCATTCTGTAATCAGACACAGATCTTTGTATTTTAATGTAGGAGTTGTAATACATATTTTAGAGATATATATTTCCAGTCAAAACGATTGAGATTTATCTCAGGTTTTTTAAACCAACAAGGTCTACATCTGAGTTAGACACCTTCAACTCTACATATTAGCACTGAAAAAAATCTTACTTTATGTAAGACTTCTTAAAAGCATTTTAATTTTTGATACATTGAAGCAAATCCCTACTATTAATAGGAGGCTCAAAACCTAAGGAAAGAAAAAAAGATGCTCATATTGAAAATTTATTTTTTGTTGTTCATAATACAGTTATGATCTTTTATAAAATATAATGTAATAATGCTTTACAGATTAAGAGTGAAAGACAAAATGGGGGGACTAGAAACAGAGGGCCAGCATCCCCCAGTGTCTCAAATAGTACTTGGTGGTTCAACTCAAACTGGTTGTCCTGAATTATTCATAGAAGGTGATAGAAAGTTACACTGCAAAGAAGTGTACATAGGTTTCCTGAATCCAAGTTCTATGCCAGAATCAAAACCACATCATTGTATGTCAGAGGGACTCTATAACTCCTGAGACAGAATGTGTGAGACTGGGATGTTGCACAGTTTCCCTGGATATAAAGTTTTGACTGTTTATCTGGAAAATTTCCCTGGAAACAGGATAAAAATAAGGATGCTGAAGCTAGTAATTTAAATTGAATTGGATGCTTTTATAGGCAGATAAGTAGATCAGTAGAGACCCAGACAAACACAATATAAAAATAAATTTTATGTATCTATATATATATACAGAAATAAACATATCCTAGATATAAAACATACTTTATGTATGAAATATCACCTTGGGCTAGGAGACAAGGTTTCTAACTTAGAGTGATGCTGTGAATCAATGAGACACCTTTCTGCAGTTACTTCAATGTGATGAGTTGAAGTGTGATTTGTGATTAGTGAAAGGAATGGTATTTTGGAAAAAGATTTTGAATTAAATTTTCACTTACTAATGTTTAGCAGTTCTGAAGTTTAATTTCTCTGGTAAAGATGTTTACATTGTTCAGGGTCTACTACATCAATTATTATGAATGTTGTTGTGGGTTATGAACAGGAAACACTCTGGAATTTTCTTTTTACAAAGCAGATGGGGCTTTTAAATTGTATATTGCAACATTATGCCTACATTCTCCCAGCAAAACAGAAGCTTATCTACTTCAGTGATATATTTGACAATGTTATCACAGAATCAGATTCATCTGTCTCGCTTTTATGAGCTGCTTCATCACCAGGCCCATGTACATGCAAAAAAGTTTGCCAAGTCCAGCTGTTCCCATCTGTATGGCATTGCCACTTAACATCTGCAAGAAAATTCCTAAGAAAATTCCAGAACAAAAGGAGGACAACAGCTGGAGATCGTGTTCAGTGCTAGGACTTCTCTGTGAACCTTGCAATTGGTTGAGCCAGGGAAAATGCTGCCCTGGACTCACTGGACCCAGGCCAGTGTGACAGATGCAGTTATCAAGGAACTGGAATTGAGGGGGAAATGAAACTCTAAGCAAGGTTCTCTGCACCATATGTTTTGGGACTGCTCAAGGCCTGAGACTTTATGTAACAAAGCAATTCAATGACAAGATGCTATTTAACCATATTTTCTTCTCTCGTTGCTCGTTGGGGAGGACTGGGCTGTTGTAGAAGGTATTTTCAATGATCACAGAGGGTGGTTTGCCCAGTCACCGCTAATTACCAAGATCTTAATTTGCTAGTGCTAGGAATTCCCCTCAGGCCTCCAACATTATTGAATTATATCCTGGCCAAAGACAATTAGCTACTTTTGAAAAGGTGTGCTGCAGTGTCTGGAAAATGCAGGGATGCTCTTTATTTGTTTGAGGAACTTTTTTTTTCCAGTTGCTCTAAATTCTGTGCAGTCTATTTGAAGGAATTTATTTCCTTTTGTAGGACTAGTCATTGCTGTGGAGAAGGCAGGTTTGTTGCTGCTTTGTTTGTCTTTACCTTCCCAGTCTATATACGTAGTTCTGTCACCTAAGCCTGTTAAAAATGAACTAGTAAGCCTCTCTGCATGTGATCCATTTGCTAAATCTGTGTTGAGATTATAGGTAGCTTCACTGTTTTGTGGTATGTGCCTGTCCATTTAAATTCTCAATGTACACAGAAATGGGAGAGTGCAATATATACATATATATATACATATATTGTACATAGGAGGAAGGGAGGCACTCATCCCTGGCTGCAGGAACTGATTCTTGTGCCATTTCTTCATTTAAATAGTCTAGTGTCCCTCTGGAAGGAGTGGGAAAGCAGAGGAAGATTGTCTTCATTGCACACAAGCTATAGAGAAGATGATGTTTGCTTGAGGGAAGGACATCAGATTAATAATATCTGAATGTCCAAGGCAGAGGAGAAATTTTTCTGAATTTACTTAGACTCATTGTGGCTGGAAAAGAGAACGTGTGGGGAGTGTTGCTTCTGGCTTATTTCTCTGTGGATGGGAAAACTAGGGGCATATATATCAACAATCAAAATCATGCTGACCCATCCACATTTGCACTGAATTGGGCTGAAGCAAAATAGGAACCCTTCCTTTGTTCCAAAGCCTGTATGGAAATGTCCAGAGGTTAGAAATGAGTAAAGAACAGAAACACTTGTTTGAAAAGCTCAAAGAGGATCTAGAGAATCTTATAGAAGCAGCTAACACTGCTGCCAGGATGTCCTCCCACTGAGCTGCCTTTGCTTCAATGTAAGCCCCTCAGAACAAGCATAAACTACTGATGGAAAGGAATATGTGCTAAAATGCTGGACTAGCACTTGCACTGGCTAAGGCCCAACTATATTTTACCTTTGGTTGCCTGTGTACAGAAGCTTTATCTTCCAGCAATTGGTCACAGACAATCTGTTTCAGTGTCCACTGTATGGAATAAATGGGGTTAGATTTGCAAAGACAATTCTAATGGCATTTGAACTGATAAACTGGGATGAAATGAAGAACCACCCTAAGTTGTCTGTGTATTCTATGTTTTCTAGCACCATGCACTTTGGGAAGCTTTAAAAACCTAGATATGTATAGCAATGCAATAAAATAAATAACCTGT
>JAOEGS010022021.1:0-16534 GCA_025447755.1 Corythornis vintsioides | reverse complement strand
TATATATAAAAAATAAAGTGTTGCATAAAAAAACCTTTATCACAGATGGCACTTATCCTACTTTTATTTTATTTATTTTTTTCTATAGTATATCCTTTTCTTTAAAAACTCCACCAGAGTGGGAAGGACCAAAGGTATTAGGAAATGATCATGTAATTGAGCTATTCAACTGTGCACTTTAAAGGAAAAGAGACAAGAGTTTAATCAGGTTCCATTTTCTTCACATTGAAAATACTATGTTCTGTGAATTCTGAAAATACTGTGTTCTGCTGGTGCTGCTAACAGAGCAGAGTAGCTGTGTTTATATCAGTGTTCTTGAGCCCATCTTGTATTTTCAGCTTTTTATTTAAACTTTATAAATCCCTAAAACACTTTTTACAGTGTTTTATATAGTGTTTTATAGTGTTTATATAGAAACTACTTTTTGTCATGGAATATGAACTCCTTGCTCCAAAGATAATACTTATCAATTGACTACAGTTTTCCTCTGTACTTTGTAACTTGATGTCAGGGTAGGGTTTAAAATCTCCCTTCAGACTGTTAAATGAAGTCTAAGATTTGCTAAAACACTGTGGTAAAACTGGATCTTTGAAAACAATAACTGAAGGCAATAAGGTGAGAAAAAAGGTGAGAAAGTTTCACTGATGGGGAAAATAAAGGGAAATTTGCATTGGTGTTAATTTGTACTGGCAGTAATGAAAAAAGTACTATCTCTATGCTATAAAAGATACAAATTCTAATGATCTATACAACACTAATATCAGAGTTAATATGAGAGAAGAGGAATGGTAGCAGGAGAAAAGATGGTTGTTGTTAAGATGGTACAAAATCTGAAGGCAAAATGTTCTTGTATGACATGGACCAACATAGGAGAAGCAGCTGTAATAAAAGCTGAAACTTTAACATTTACAGGTGCATATCAAAAAAGGAGCATATTGGAGCAGACAGCTCAAGTGTGGCAGTGACTGGACCATAATGAATAATGCATTGCAGAGATTAATATCTCTTGCTTAAAGCATGTGTTATTACAGAACAAAATGTTGCAAATCAGTGTAGAATTTTTATTCTTTCAAATAATGAAGAACTGTTCCCATATGCAGGAGCTGCCAGGGAATGTTCCAGGGAAATGAAACTCTGAGTAGCCTTTGTGTAATATGTTGCTTCTCGACATCAATAAATAATCAATATACTTGATGCTTTTCCTGTTTCAAGTGCTTGCTTCAAGACTCTTCACATGCTGCCTACATTCATGCTTTGAATTTGTGGCCAATGTTGTAGTTTCTTTTTTTTTTTTTTGATAGTTACAGGAAGCAGTACAAGGAGACTTTCGGGCATGGGAAGTTGATTTTTGCTCAGTTTCAGCCACATAAATGTTAAATTTCTCCCTAATTGCCTAAGTTCAGCTACAAGAGGGGAAAGACTAGTCCTCTGGTTTATTGTAGACTGTCTTCAATAAACCAACTTGTGGAAGGACCTGGTTTTCTTCATGGATCAGGAGATAGAAATCTGTGACAACTTCTCAGTTGTTTGTGTCAAGACAGCAGAGTCCTAAGGGTTCTAAAAGAGCATCTCGCTGGCATTGGAAGTTGAAGTTTGATGTTTGGCTACCTTGTGGTGGCAGGACATGTTTAGGAGAATGTTGCAGAGGGATATCTGCAAAAAATCAGACATATTCCTAGGATTTCAGCCAATGTCTGACTATCACTGATTTTTAGAAGTAATTATTTTATGAGAACACATAAAATTCAACTGGGACTTAATGGTCTCATAATTAAGAATGCTCTATATAAAACAAAACAAAACAAAAAAAATAAACCCACAAACCAAAAAACAAACACAACCCAAATTTGCAGACACTAATTCTTGTTTCAAACTGGTATTACACCAGGATCATACCTAAGCTGCAGTAGACTAATGTTTTCAGTTGCTTGCTATTGCACAAGCCAAACACCTTCACTTCTACTGCCTCTTCTCTCATATTCTTTCATGCTGATTTAGAAGAGAATTCAAGCATAAAATTGTCCTGGTAGGAGTTGAGGTTAAGAAATGAGTGGGGAAGCCCCTGAATTGATCCTGTATTAAAATAATTTTAAAATTTGGAAAATATTGCTGCTCAGTAGTTGATAGTCATGTTCATGAGCCTAACAGTCTTTTTGCATAGTCTTGAATCATTTCTGGACAAGCCCACTAGGACAGTTCTCACTGGAGAAATTTCTTCATTACTGTGTTCTTTATATGTTTCACATGTACCCAAAATAATTAGACTTATAAATGCTGCCTGACAGTCTTAGTATTAACATAGTTTGCAGAACTTTAGTTTACTGCAGTGTAAGGTACTTTCAGAAATCATGGTAGCGTTCCATTAATAATTAGGTAATGAGCCATTCTTAACAATTTTACAAAGACAATAAAATAATAGGAGATAATATTAATACTTTATATTGATCTCTATTCATAGCCATGAGTAGACATGTTATGAAAATGTATAAATAAAATCAAAAGAGCAGAAAGGAAAATCATTCCACTCTGAAATGTTAAGATTCTGAGGGTACTTTTTTTGTGGGGTTTTTAAATTGTATAAATTCTATTCACAGCACTTGTTCTGATTTGGAGCACTAGCAATTTTTATTTATTTAATTTTTTTTTAAGCATGTTATGCAGAATAAAAATCATGATTCTTTTTGCTTAGTTTTAGCACCTCATATGTTCACAGATACATAGTGCTAGGCAGTCTTTAGGCAGAAGAATGAATGTTCATCTTTGAGAAGACCATATGGTCCAAGCAGCTATAATATGCAATATTGGATAGTTACTGGACACTGCCTAGCACCTCCATCTCAGTAAGGTTAAAAATGCAGCAGTTAGAATCCTGCTGAGTGTTATGCATTTTACTATGTTACATAGTCTTTATCGAGGGAAATGGGATTTTTTTATTGTTTGCTATTTAGTCCTTTGTTGATATTGTCTATTTTGAATCAGTCATGTTAGATACTATTTAAAATATACTTGTATGTGGCCAGCTCACAGTTTTGCCTCAGGATAACTTGCTACTAAATTGCTTGTATGGTCTAGGATCTTCAATATTCCATATATCAGGAGGAAAGTTAAAGCTATACCAGCAGGAAAAGCTTTAGAGGGGCTTTTTCTTTCTTTTTTTTTTTTTTCTTTTTTTTTTTTCTTTCTTTTATTTTTCTTGCTTGCTTGCTTGTTTGCTTTTGCTTTCTTGCTTTCTTTTTTGCTTGCTTTCTTGCTTTCTTTCTGTCTGGCTTTCTGGCTTACTTTCTTTAACATCCAGTCACAAATCTCTTGTTTCTCCAAATATTTTTTGTATTCACTGTGCCTGTTCAAACCTACTTCCACTGTACCATTACCTCTCTGCCACACACAGTCACTTTTGCTGTTTTAAGTCACTGTTCCACATTATTCATTTATTTCTTTGGGCTTGGCTTTCTCTGGCTTTTCCTACAGGCTTATTAGCAATTCCACATGTACCTGGGTAGACTGCACTCCCATTCCCTGATACCTCTGGTGCCAGCAGCTTCTTTTCTCCCTCACCTTCACTCTCAGTGCTGGAGAAAAACAGCACACTGAAGATTATATGGAGCATGAAATAGCCCAGGAATGGCTTTTCTCGCGCTACTTAAACTTCATTTAATGAAGCTGAAATACAATGCCATCAGCTGAAAAATGTGATGGGAATTCGCCTCATCGGCTCAGGAAAGCATCTGTTGTGGTGAGCTGGAGCTGCCTTAGCTAAAGGCCAAACAATGCTATTTTTAAAGCACATTCTCATCATGGAAACAGGAAAATAGAGTGAGTGGAGCAGGGCACAGAGGAATGATCTGGACTTGGAGATATATGTTGTAGGGGAGAGTTCAGCGCAGCAAGTCAGTAAAGCTAATGGTCATATTGAACTCCTAATAAAACTGGTTTTTTCAATCGTTTTAAGTACTTCAACCTTGTGATTCTGCTTTTGATTAAAAGGTGCTCAAATTGTTTGGGTTTTGTTGTTCTCATTTTACTATTTCTGAATCTTCCATCTCTTATTTAGCAGTAATATCTTGCCAAGTTGAACAGCATAGGTAAATAAGGATTGTTTTTCCAGGAAAAATAGGAGTCTGAGGCTGCTTCTTCATAACACAGACCCATTGAAAAACAACCCAAGTATTTCATATCTGTGTCTGGTCTTTAATTTTGATGACACACCCCACGAAGGAAAACAATTAGAAGTTTAGTGATTTAGTCCACTGAAAGGACTGATCACCTGTACATTCAGAAGGAATAGAACTCATGTATAATCATAATAAAAAGGACAAAAGTGGCTGAAAAGTAGAAATAATGATGTATCCCAGCTGCATGCATACATTTGTGGCAAATTAATAATTATGATTAGACTATTACAGTGTGGTTACTTCCCTTCTTTTATGAGGGTTTCCATTTCATGGTTTTCTTTCTGAGTATGTAACACATTTTTTCTAGTCCATTTTTATGGTATGGGCTGGATGTTCAAAAATGCAGATAATTAAACTAGAAATAAAAAGCTTTGACTCCTTGGATTGCAAGTCTCCCACTGATGTTAGCAAGGGTAGAGTTTTGCTCCAACTGAAAGGTAACTAGATATTCCAACCCTCCAAAAAATACATCATTGTTTAGATGCACATAAAGCATTTTCAGGTGTTATATATGTAACTGGGAAATTTGCTACATGTTATTTCATGTCCTACACTCCTTACAATGTTTATGGGTGTGTTTAACTTAATATGTGGCTTTTAAAGTCAACAGCACAATTGATAGTGTTTAAGATGAAGCACATCCCTGGGACTTTGTAAAATGCAGAATTTATCCTTAAATTCTATGAAGTAAAAATGTAATAGCAGAGAATCAACAGAATAAAAAATTAAATTAAAAAAAAAAAAGTCATAGAAATTAGAATCCTCCACATAATTCCTGCAGAAAAACATTCCAGTGGATTAAGACTTGGTAGGGTCTGTGCAAGCTGCTGAGTACCATTAGAAAGCTCATAAACTTTTATTTTTCAGCTTTGTAGAGATCCACTTTCCAGCCCTGAACAGACAGGAGATAGCAGTCTTTAAAGCATCATGTACAGAAAACTTTACCAGATGAAAGATTGTATTATATATCTTGGACCTCAGGCTAAACTCTTTTTATAGCTGAAAGGAGGAACTGTTCTGTGTTTGGCTAAAGAAGGAGGAATTTTTTCTTTGGGGTGTTACTTTTAATATGCCAGCTGTTTATTGCATCTTGTACTTCCAGTCCTGAAAACTGCTTGTTTGTTGAAATCTTATAATAGTCCCTGATGAAATGAATTGGGCTGTGAAATGATGAGTTGTTTTCAATTTTAAGGTGTTAGTTCTTGGACCAAAACAACTATAGCTGCATGCTGCAAAGCACTGACCTCGTGTAGAATTGCTCTCCTGGGTCAAATGTGGTCAGTAGATATTAAAGGGATAACTATCTCACTTTGGACTTTATGTTAGTTCTTTTCATCCTAACTTTAGGATCAACTCCTCTTCCTTCTTTCAGTCAATATAGAACTGACACTGACCAACTTGTTAAATGTCTATTATGAAATGACTGGCCTAGAAGACAAAGGGAGAGTTGTGGATATTGTCTACTGGAGCTTCAGTGAGGGGTTTGGTACTGTCTTCCATAAGATCCTCTTAGAAGAGCTGCTGGTGTATGGGCTGGATAAGCAGAGAGTGAAGTCAATTGAAAACTGGCTGAATGGCCAGGCCTGGAGCGTGGGGATCGCTGTCACAAAGTCTAATTGGATGCTAGTGACTAGTGGTGTCCAACACCAGTGGGGTTGGACCAAATGACTTTCAGAGGTTCCTGCCAAACTCCAACATTGTGTGATTGTGATCTGTAATGAAAATAAGAGCAGAATACATTGTAATATATGTTCTTACTAATTTGTCAGAAACACAAATTCTTGTCCTCAGGAAATTTCTTCTGTTGGTTGATAGCAGTAGGGAACAGGTCTGTATTAACCATTCTGAAACCACTTTTACTATCAGAAATGCATAAGACCTTAAGGATAAGTCTTTAATATCTCATCTGTTTCTGCAAATGAAGGCAAGGGTATGATCTCCTAATTTGAGTTTTAAGTGAACATCTGCTGAGCTCAAAACAGCTGGACCCACTGTATTTGGTAGGCACTGGATTTTTAAGTTAACATTAGAGGAAAGTCTTCATTCTAGTGCTATTTCATCATACCAGATGTTTGACATGTTGTGTGTTGTCACTGATGTATATATTTGCTATTAAAAATCTCTGTCTTTAATATTTGTGTACAAATATTAAAGCTGGGCTGTGTTTCTGTCAACTCAGCCATTCAGCTTGTTTTAAAACAATGATAAATTATTGTTAAAATCTCAGGGAAATAATGTACAGAAGAAATGAATGCATCATGTTTATTGGACAACTGTATCCATGAGTTACTTTCTAAATTCTGACACTGAAGAATCCACGGTTCAAACAACAATGATGTGCAGAATTGAAGTGACTCTACTCTTGTACAGAGAAGTTATTATGAATTCACAACTGTTCTATAGCAGAAGCTGTTTGAGATGAAAAGATGCTATTACACTGTCATACTGAAAGATGGCTCCTTTCCGCTAGCTCTGTCAGAGAGAAGTTTTGTCTGAAAGGTATGAAAAACTGGATGTTTTTATAGCTTTCAAATGAAAAGAGGTGTGTAATAATGGCAAGTGGTTAGAAAAAAAGGAAACCAGTTCACTTGAAACACCTTTCTTCAGAGTAGGCAATTTATATGTTACCTGAGGTGAAGGGCATCCACCCATAGATTTCTCAAGAGTGTAGTGTCATTTGTATTTGTATATATGGCTTCTATTGTTAAATAAAGATATGAAACATAAATGAAGATGTGACTGTGGAATGGCAGTAGACAGCCACAGGACCCATATAAAACCAAAAAAAGCACCATCATGTTCTTCTGCACTTTGACAAATTCATGGGTGAGCAGGATCCTGCCATGTTGGATTGGTTCCTGTGTTTTAATACAAGAGCCTAGAGGCTCCTCTCAGAGAGGACTGCATCTGAGTGTTTAGAGTTTGGCTGATTTTCAAAGACTATTCAGGTTATAAACAAGATATCAAATTATATCCATAGTTTTACTTTCTAAGAATATAAATTTACAAAGATTATGGAAGTGTGTGTCTATAGCATAGAAATACCTGCTGCCAATGAGCTACTTAAGGTACAAACAACCAGTCTAAAAACAGAAGCCAAGTGCTCACAAAAAGCTGTGCTGATCTGCTAAGGAATTTGCAATAGAGACCTTCCCCCTGTTCAGAGGAAATCAGACCTCTTAATTACACAGAGATACAAGAATCAGGAGATGTGGTGCAGTCCTCAACGTTGTACAGATTTTCTTCTGTGAGGCAGAGCCCCATTGACAAAAATGAGGTTGTAACATTACTGGTTGCCCATCAAGCACTGTCCTGTTGTTTAAATTGTAAACTTTCTGGAGGTAGATAGTTCTGAATGTATGAGTACAGAAGCAAGCTACTGGGATTGAATATGTGACACATCAGCTGTATGACAGAGCTCCCATTGTGAACACCCCAGTGGTGCATGCTGCATCAGAAAACACCATGTGCACTGAATGTTTGTAGCTTACCTTTCTTGTGAGCAGCTGTTCACATCTGTGCTGGTAGTGGTTCCCTTTGTTTTGGACAAAGCAGTTGTCACAGCTGGCTACAGGCCTGATGGTTAATTCTCTCTACCTACACAGTGCTAGGTGTTTCCCTTCTTCCTTCTCTTTTTGCTTTTCCAGCTGTTCTCTGTAAGGGGTATGGATTTCAGTGAAGAAATACAGGAAGGCAGGGTGTAGAGAGCAGGTTCCACAACTTTCAGTTCTTCTTTCCCCTTTCTGCCTCTTCAATGCATCCTCATCCCTAGAAGTGTGCCCTTAGCAGAGGCAAGAGCTATGACAATATCCATAGAAAGGTTCTGCTCCAAATGTCACACTGAGAGCAGTGAGACATTTTGCTCAGCTGATCCTTTAATCCACACTTGGAATACAAATTGGAATACAAACTTGATTTTCTGGCAGCTTTCTTGTAGCCACTGGTTATTTGAAATTATCTCTCCATGTTTCTGGATGTGTTTATCTTACTTTGTTTCTAAGATGTGGGTGCCAAGAGTGATTTGAGACTTTCATCTCCATGAACATAACCTGTTTTCATCCTGATTCCTTGTCAGCACTGAAAACCATCCAGAGGCAAGGCAGTAGGTAATGAAGAGCGATAGAACCTTTCCATTCAAGTCTCCTATCTGGACAATCAAGAAAGCAGGACCTTGTGTCAATACCTTCCCTGCAGCTATACAAGCTCTATTTAGTAGTGTTGAAGGTAAAACAGTCTCAATTTGGGGGATTTCACTTATTTTAAGTCATTGCCCATTAAACTTTTAATTTGTGATTTAATACATCTCCCCCTACTCCAGGCTACATTCCAACATAACATCTCTCTACTTCTTATTCTCAACCACTTGTTCTTCTTATGAGTTATACACAATCTAAACCAATCCCTTTCATTAGGCAGTGAGCAACACAGGAGTTTGGGGTTGTATGTGTAATTGTTTCCATCTGTCACTCTTTGCTTCTTATTTTCTTCTGCTTGGACTGCAGTTAGATTAGGGGTGTCTCTATGCTGGTGTGGGTTGCCTGCAGGCCTTTTAGTGGTGTCTCTGCTCTGCTGTGTGTCATCCTGCCCCAGAAAAAGCCTTCCATAGACTGCATTCATCCTCAGAGATGCCTTTGCCCTGGCACAAAGCACCTCTTCCCTAAAGGATTCTCCAGCCATGCCCCAAACAGTGTCACCTTCCATTAGAAAACTAAGCATATGAGTACAAAAAAAGCCAACAGAAGTCCATGTCACATATGATGACTACACACCTCATGAATCAATGGTGCAGATAATCACAAAAGCTTGAAAACTGTCCTTTCTAGCTGTCTTAGTTCCTGCAGTGTTTAAAAATGAAATAACTTGGTTTTGTCATTTAAAAGGAGCTACCTCTGGGGTGCAAAACAAAGCATACATTTTGTTGCATCTCAAGGAAATGTCTCTTTCTATTGGCCATTAGTAACCTAAAGGCCATAAGTACCTCAGATCATCCATATAAATCTTCACTTTTATGAGAATTCAAACTGCCAGCTCAGTTAACTTGTCACTATGGAGGCTTGTGAGATGGAGACTGATATTTTACAAACTGTTTTGTTTTACTTAAGCTGAATGCCATTTTAATCTTGAAAAGAGCTACAAGGAGACTTAATTTGAAAACATAAAGGTCACTGAAGGCCTAAAAAATGGGAAGCCTTTGGCGAAAATGTACTTGCTGACTTGAGTGCTACTTCTGAAAATGAAAACAAACCAATATATGTTATAACCAATTTGAATGCTGAGAAAGATTCTGGGTGTTTTTTTCCCTTTATAAAGTGGCTGAGCAGACCCAATCTTTGTACTGTTTCAGCCAGCCAAGGATATTTGCTCTCTTTTGATCTGTGATGTTAATAATAAATAGGAATAGCAAATGCTAATACTGTTGAGCTGCTGATTAATGGAGCTGGGCTCTTTTGCTCACACAGCAATAGCTCATGTTGATATTCACATAGTTTGCATTGAATCTACACCAATGACTCTTTTTTTACATCTGGGATTAAAGACAATACAGAGATTCTCAATGTACTGATGGCCACGAGCTAATTTTCAGATATGCCAGCTAGCAACTAATTTTCAATTATTTAGATTATCTGGAATAATGCCCTTTTATTAATGTTCATTGCATGTGTGCAATCGATCTATACAGTTTCCATAATATAATTTCTTAGATTTAAATCTGCTAGCAAATACTTTAGAACATGCACCTTTGAATGTATGACATTGTTCTTCAAAGTGTCTCAGTTGTCCATTTGTATTCTATCACAAAAAGGGAGCATGGCTGACGCTTTATTTGGGATTTTTGAGGCTGCAGTGAGGAGGCATCATATGGCAAAACAGTGCACAGGCAGCCATAGATCCGTTTTGTACTTATCTGTACTGTTGCATTTATGTTCCAGTGAGAGAACTTTTATTGTTGTTTTATTTTCTAATCCAGAGACATTGAACTTACCATTATGAAAAATTAATGTCAAAAGAGCAATGATAGATTTAAAGATTGTATTTTAACTAAGTGCATGTGCAGCTATCCATAGATCACAAGATCAAAAAATATTGTGAATGTATAATACAGCACTGACTAGAAAAATAAGCCTGTTGTTATTTTTGAGCAAGAAAAGCTTTTCCCTATTATGTTCCTGGTAGGTAATTATAGACATAGCACTGTTACTACCATTACAAACTGCCAACTGAGACACTCTGAACCAGCTTATGGTCTTTTAATATGTTGGAACAGGGCTGGTTCAGTTGCAGGCTGTAATGAGCCTGTTGGAACAAAAAAACCTTCACATGAGGAAAGTGGCTTCACCTCAGACATCATCCTTGTTTTTAAACAAGGGTAAGCAATATGGTATTTACATGTTGTTAATATAACCTCCCCATCAGTCTGATCATATTTGAAAGTGTGGGGAAGTGTAAGTTTGTTTTATGCTAAATTGCTTTCATAGTCAAAAAGCCAATGTTGCAGTTTAAGTATTACCACATAGGAAAGAAATCTGGTAGTAGAAGGTTTTTTGCTCTTGCAGAAGGTGAAGTTGTGTATGTGCAGGGGCACATGAAGTAAGTTCAGCCTAGAAATAAGGTTTGGTTTCCCAGGGCTAAAGGAAATTAAACAAGGAAAAAAACCCTCCTTCAGAAGTCTGGACACTCCTCAAGTTTTGTGTGTATACTTTTCAGCACAAGATTAAATATCTTTCCATTAGAGGGGCTTTAATTTCATATCTTGGAAGGATGCTATGGCTTGTCTTCACAGAAGACTAGGTAACTGCCAATTTTTGAGCATATAAAGAGGCTGTATCTACAAGTTAACTTAAAAAAAAAAAAAAAGCCTTCTATTAAACATAGGTACTGGAAGGAGGAGAAAAAGAAGGCATCAATAGGCAAAGGAAAAATATGTCTTAACAGATTTGCTTTGTCTGGATATTATTTCAGAAATCTGTTCTTGTAAACCAGTCCTAGAAAGGTATAAGTTCCCATCCTGAATCCCTGTACTGTGAATGCTGATGCCTGGGTTTAGCTCCTGCTTTTTAGGGTAAAGGGAATCTAATCACCTGTGTGAAACTAAAGATGTGTGAAATTGTCTGCACTGCTGAGACCAGGAAAGATTTATTTTAATATGAAAAGCCAGAAAGGGAGGTAAACAAGGGAAGGAGTGGGAGAAATAAGAACAAAATACCGTGATGTTTTAAAAACCAAAAAGCTTAGTTTTGCAGTCAAGATGTATTTACTATAAAGCATTTTTCTTGCTTTAAGTTCTTGACTCATTCTGGAGATCATATCTCAGCACATGGAAGAAAAGAAGACTATTGAGACTAGCCAGAATGGATTTACTAAAGGGGACTCATGTCTGACTAACCTGACAGCCTTCTATGATGGTGTGACTGAATGGGTAGGGGTAGAGAGCGCAGTAGATATTGTGTACCTTGACTACCTTGGTGTCCTGGTCCTTTATGCACCTTGGGGTGCATAAAGAAGAGTGTATCCAGCAGGTCAAGGGAGATTGTTGTCTCTCTCTGCCTTAGTGAGACCATTTCTGGAGTACTGTGTTCAGTTCTGGTCTCCTCAGCTTGAGAGTGACAGAATCTCCATGGACTTAAGGGTGACAGAGCTCTGGAATGGGCTGCCCAGGGAGGTTGTGGAGTCTCCTGCTCTGGAGACACTTAAGACCCACCTGGATCTGTTCCTGGGTGATTTGGTCTAGGTGATCCTGCTCTGGCAGGGGGGTTGGACTAGATGATCTTCTAGGTCCCTTCCAACCCCTAATATCTGTGAACCTGTGAATCTGTGACTAGAGTCCAATGGGAAGCTATGAAGATGATAAAGGAGCAGAACATCTCTCTTATGAGGAAAGGTTGAGAGCCCTGGGGCTGGTGAACCCAGAGAAGAGTGAAAGGGGATCTTGTTAATGTTTAAAAAATCTGAAGGGTGGGTGTCAAGTAGAAGGGGCCAGTCTCTTTTCAGTGGTGTCCTGTGATAAAACACGAGGTAATGGTCACAAGGTGAAACACAGGCAGCTCCACCTGAGAGGAAACTTCTTCATTGGATGACAGAGCCTGCAACAGGCTGCCCAGAGAGGTTGTGGAGTCTCCTTCTCTGGAGACTTTCAAGACCCGCCTGGGGTCTTTTGTGGCCTGCCCTGGGTGTTCCTGCTCTGTCAGGGGGGATGGACTCACTGATCTCCAGAGGTCCCTTCCAACCCCTAATGTTCTCTGATTCTGTGACTTCCTTTGAGCTCAAAACCAAGTATAAATGGTGAGACCAGTCTGTGGTATCATATAAAGAATTATTGGGACCTATTGTCTTGTGAGGGATAGCAAACCACTGTAAACTGAACTCCTCGGGTTGGAGGTGATGGCTACCCTGTACTCCCAGATAACCTAACTATAATATGTGTTTTATTCCCAGCAGTGATTTTCCTTTCTATGGCATGCCTTTGCAGAATGAGTTAAGAACTTGTTGTCTGAACAGTGTTACTGGTTGTGAAATTCAAGATATAATCACTTTGTAAAGAGCCTCACAGATTTTTCCTATTGAAATTTTAGCTTAATACATTTATTTGATTGCAAATATGTGCTTCTGGTGGTCCATAATGAGCTGATCTAAATCCTGCAGTACTTGATGTGGACACATTATGACCTTCACTGATGACAGATTCTGTGTGCAACTCTAGGTATCATTTATGGATATAAATAAGTCAGGAAGCAAGCTGAGAATAAATCATATATCAAGTCTAAGTCCAAGACAAAAAAAGTGCTCTATCCATATCATAAAATCTTTTCTGTAAAAGAACTCTGTCATCAAAGTTGAGTTTTCTAGACCTAGTTCAACCAACTTCAGTAATGTGAATTTGGGTACATTTTTCAAAATGGCCATGACCTACAAGAAGGGGAAGGTAGAGATGTTTCTTGACAGTTGGGAGTGACAAAATTGTATTTCTATACCAACCGAACTGATGGAAGTTGCCATTACAGTTTTGGGGATTTTTATATATTAACTTGAAAAAAAAAATTAAAATATCGGTTTCATATTTTTTTTTTTTTTAAATATTAATTTCTGAAGTGTCTAAAAGCCTTTGATTTTCTCGATCCTAAATTATTAATATGCCTACACTGTAGTTTGGAGCTCTCAGTCTCTCAGCTGATTTCTGGGTACAAGCCAGACTTTGTTTCCTGTCATACATATCAGACATTTGCTCAGCAGTTGACGTCCATGGCCAGATTCCCCTACAAGACACAGAAAAAACTAAGCCACTAAAAGAGATCATCTTACATCATAACTTGTGGACATTTAATTTTGTATGAAAAGTACCAGTGTAAGAATGTTCTACTCAAAAATTTTTGACCAACATGAACTGGGGAAGAAGACTGCTTCTTTTTCTAGGTTTGAATTCTGTTTCTGGAGAATTCCAGTACAATTCACCCTTTCTTTTTCTTTTTCTTTTTTTTTTTTTTTTTTTTTTTTTTTTTTTTTTTTGACATCACAATACCACTGAGTAATTTTGTAGAGAAGATAGGTTTTGGTGTAACTATTAACTGTTACAGATGTTGTTCTCTCTCAGAAAATGGAAGTTTAGGGAAGGTAACTCTATTGGTAAAAATAGCAGAAACCCAAGATATTGCATCCTCGAGATGCCTGTAAACACTGCTCACAACAGATTGCTGCAGCTTGGTGTGCTACCCAGTACAGTTCTTACACTAGGTCCAGTGCTTTTCTGAAAGGAAAAGTTCAAAAGATAAAGACTTGGGTCTTGAGCATTTGCTTCTAAGAGGAGTCAGGAAAACTGATCCTGTGAGAGGTGTCCATTGAATATCCATTATATCTCTGACCAAAAAATGACTGCTGCCCTCCTAACCTCTCTTGATCTCAAAACTGCAGCGATTTGGGCAAATCTGGGATGTCAGAGGGTATCTTGACTGCCCTCCAGCTGTCGCTCAGGGATGTCCTGTTACTTGTGTTCTACGCCTCAGACTTGTGAAGGTGTCTCAGAGATCCTATGCTTTAGAGGTCGTTTGATCCCAAAGTGTGTGAAGCTGAATCCAGCCTCGACATATTGTGGGATACATTTCCTCTTGAGATGCTTCTCTCTTCATTGTCTACAAAAGTGTTAGAAGTTTCCTCACTCTGTCTGTTTATTTCAGTCATGATGTTGCCGTTGTTAATCTCAGCAGGTTGATACTTTGCAAGCCAACAACAGCCCTGCAGAAACACTGCATGAGTACATCATGAAACAGAGAAAGAGACCCTGAGGACTTTACAGTCGTTGTAAAGGAGCGATACAGCTTGAGGATACAGCAAATTGTCAGTGGGCAATAGAAGCTGGAGGACAGTTGTGCTCCACACTGTAAACAGGGAGCACAGCACCCTCTGTGCATTACACATCCCTTGGGTAACACTGGGTTTGTGAATGAAGGCAAGCTGATGAAAGGCAAGCCTGGCCTTTTGGTTGTGACCTCTGGCAAGGATATCTAAAGGCAGAGCCTGACCCTAGTTCCCTCCATAACTTTATTTTCCAGCCATTCTTGAGATGGATTTAAAAAAAAGAAAAAAAGTAGCTTCTTTATAATTCAAAAGAGAGTGATGTATATCTTTTTAGAGAAAATACTGATCACAAAGGGATGCATCTTCATTTTTGTATCTGAAGTCTCAGCTATGGATTTTGACAATGTATTTTTCAAGAGTATCATGGTTTTTTTCTTGTTATTTTCCTTCCCCTTTTGGAAAGGGTTTATTGTTAAAATTGTCAAAGCCTGTTCTTTTTGCCAAGATACTTGGGGAGAATGAAAAAGAAAAAATGGTGCACAGGCAGTAATGGGGGTTGAGAACACCTGATAGGCTGTTACTGTGAGAAAAACATTTTACCTTTGTCTCCTGATCATCCC
Source organism: Corythornis vintsioides (assembly GCA_025447755.1). Lineage (NCBI taxonomy): Eukaryota > Metazoa > Chordata > Aves > Coraciiformes > Alcedinidae > Corythornis > Corythornis vintsioides. The sequence continues at coordinate 1,455 of JAOEGS010022021.1, read as the reverse complement.
TATTTTGTTTGTTTACCTTTCCCTGAATTTTCTAGAAATATTGTTAGCCTTTTTCTGTAAGTTGACTATTACAAACAGATACAGAAGAGGTGACATGGAACAATTGTTAGACCCTCTCTGCCCTACCCAATCTCTACCTGGCCCTGATGGTAAACTGATATTCTTCATGGTGACTTTTTACTCTTTCTCAGTGTTTAATATGGAAAAAAACCCCAGGTCTTTAAAAAACCCTACACTTTCTGTGTAGTAAAATAGCCTGATTTAAATACATAGAAAGGGAGGCAAAAATCTACAGGGTCTCCATAGCAGAATTTGAATGCCTTTTGTTAGAGAAAAAAAAAAAAAAATTCTTTTATTGAACAGTGAATTTTTGGGGTGGGGAGAAACTCAATCCTCATCCATTGGTTGATAGTGCTGGGAAAAATAACTGGTACAAAGGAGTTTTATCTTTATTTCTGCAGCTCATACTTTTGATCATTTTAAGTTCAAGTTTAATTTTCCTTCCGTTTAAGGAAGAAGGAGCAGCCTTATCTCTGCAAATTCCTCTCTGATCCTTAAAAACAACATACCTGATATATTTGCCACATTCTCTCTCCAACAAAACTGGGCTAATGATAAATCCTTCTGGGCTGAGCTTACAGATCTATGTATTCAAGTTTCAGCTGGCGAGTAATGTAAAACAAAGTGGATTGAGTTATCTGAAAAGTAGTAGTTGTGACTGCTGGTAAAGTGGAATGAGAGGAGGGCTTTCAGGCTGCATGACTTCCTTATACTTAGCTGCCCCAGATAAGGCTTTTATGGTTGTTCTTCTCTTCCTAAGAGTCAGTTCACAGCTGGAGACACTTAACCAGCTTTAGTTACTGGCATTGACGCTGGAGAGTCTCTGCAGTTTCAGTATGTCAGAATACCCTACTAAGACTTCTGGGATGAAATCAGTGCTCTCACTTTTTGGCCTTCCCCCTGCTTGTTCACACTCTCAAGCACTTTCAACATGTGAGCTATGTGAAGGGGCTGAGCTGGTGCAAGGGGCAGTGGGGAGAAATCAAAACACATTACCAGGGATGGCAGCCACCTCATCACATCCTGCTCCACAGCTGAGTCAAAGGTTATGTCAGGCTTCATTTGCTGCTTAATTAAAAAATCTCGTGCAGGTCCTACCCATGACAGTAAGAGCAATGTAGCATGAGTGCTAATTCTAATTGAATTTTCATCCTTATGAAGTTGAAAGAGGAGTGAAATGTGTAGAGACTTCTATTGGCCCTTATTAGCTGAAAGACCCTGTCACTGGGGAGTCTCTGTTAGGACTCAATGATCTCAGAGGTCCCTTCCAACCCCTAACATTCTGTGATTCAGAGCTGGGCAGTTCAGCTTCTCCTGGTACCCCAGTGTCAGGTTTCTGAGGCACAGCCACCCGACCTAAATGAGACCAAGATAAATCAAACTGATATTATATTA